>MU224432.1:2328619-2343716 GCA_018584345.1 Thuja plicata | reverse complement strand
CTTGTTTATTGGCTAGAAATGATGACGTTTGGTTGTGGCATAAAAGGTTATGTCATGTGAATTTTGACAACATGGTTAGGATAAGCAAGAAAATAAAAGTAAGAGGCTTACCGAGTATGTCAAAACTCGACCATGTCATGTGCAAGAATTGTCAAAAAGGAAAAATGACAAAGTCTAGTTTCAAGAGAAAAACCTACACATCTAATGCTATTCTAGAGTAAGTCCATACTAACTTATTTGGACCAATGAGAACAAAGAGCTATTATGGTGATACACAATTCATTCTATTTGTTGATGACTATTCTAGGATGATGACTGTCATGTTCTTAAAAGAGAAATCTGAAGCATTTAAGATGTTCAAATGGTATAAAGATAAAGTTGAAAAAGAAAGTTAAAAAGAACTGAAATGTTTCAGATTAGATAGAGGAGGAGAATTTATTTATGATTGATGAACTATAACTTATTGAATGTTTGAAGATGATAAGTTGATAATCACCAAGTTGCAAAAAGTAAATGCAAGAAATTAAATCAGTTAATGTATTGTATCGTCATTGATGTCAACTTAATATGTTATGATTACTCATACACATATTGTCACAACACTTGAAGATCTAAAGAGACAATTTTTGTCATCGATAAATGTATACACCAAGTGACAGGGTTACTCGATAATAGTGAACCCTGAGCAATTCACAGTGTTTCACAACAGACAGTCAACACTGATAGATAATGTTACCCGAGAGACACAGTGGTACCTGAGAAAGTGTTACCAAGAAAACTAAGAGTTGATGATCGAAATCAATTAAAGTTAGAAAATGACAAAACTGCTTAGCTGACAGAGCTATATTTAGAGTTAACTGATTGATTGCTTTAGAGTTAAGAAGAAGATTTAAAGATAGTTTTATTCACAATTTTCAAGGAGAAATCTATGAAATAAAACTAAAGAAAAGCTTTAAAGATTAAAGCAATGCATGGAGGGATTTGCGGATCAAGAAGCAATCTACGTCAAGAACAAGAAAGACAAGGAGATTGAGTGGCTAAATCATGTCTATGTAAAGAGACAAGGAATTAATTATAAGAAAGGAATGCTGAATATAATTCTGGTGAAGATAGAAGTCTTCATGAAAATTTGATCATATAGGCTGAAGAACAGAGCCAAGAATTGTGCACACACCGAGCAATAGCAGCAAGAGCATTCACCGAGAAGAAAGAAGAAAGAGGGGAGAAAAGGAATAGAAGAGCATATTGATCAGAGAGGTATTATGGAATAACAATAGATCTGAAAATATTCAAGATTAAAGTTGTATTATTGAACACATCATTTACTATTTCAGTTTAATGACTGATTCATAAAATCTCTTAACCGAGTGGAATTTAACCATCTTTAATGTATTGAGATACTCAAGAGTATCAAAAGGTTTTCTTGTTGAGAAAATAGTGAATGCTAGGTCAAAATATAAACAGTTAGTTTTGAATCCTCTAACAAGGTCGCACTTAACAGTGTGTTTGTAACCTTTAACAAGGTTGGCTCTTCATCGAGCTCACTTCAAAAGAGTGAAATTTTTTGGTTACCGGTCCAAAGTGGTTTTTCCCTTAACATGGTTTCCATGTTAAAATCCATGTGTCAAATCTGTATATGGTTCATTTCTTTGATGTTTTTCTTTACACATTACTAAAATAGGATTGGTCAGTAAACACTAAGTTTAATTACTGCTACTCGGTAAAGGCTAGAAAAGGATAAATAGTATATTCACCGAGCAGTATATATATTAGATTTAAATAAGGAATACATCTTGAAGGACTGAAAGATAACTAGAGGATGATATATTTGTGAGATAAGTTTTGGTTGGATTACTGGAATTATTTCTGAGGCCACTGATTCACCCCCCCCTCTTATTTATTCTAAAAATAGGTATCAGAGCTTTGGCACTTGGAAGAGATTTTCAAGACTCAAGCTAAAAAGATCACAAGATAAGTAAAAGGGATGTGCCTAAGTTGAACAAAGTCAAATTTGCATCATGGCAAAGTAGGATAAGACTCCATCTATCAGGTATTGGAAATGATGTCACACAATACTTGGATACTGAATATGTTGCACCAACAGGACCTCTAACCGTTGATCAATTGAGAGACAAACATGAACACAATTATATGATGATAGAACTTGCTTCTTCACTATCTGATGTTAAATTTGAAGATGTCAAATCATGCACCATTGCAAAGCAAATGTGGGACAAACTCAAGCTAGTACATGGAGGAGACAAAAATGTGCTGAGAGCTGAAGCTGAAAGCCTAAGAGGAAAGTTTGATGACCTAAGAATGAAAGAAGGAGAGAACATCACTCAGTACAGTAGAAAAATCAAATAAGTTGTTAATTCTATCCGAGGAGTAGGAGGATTACTTGAAGAAGAAACAGTTGTAAGTAAAATTTTGAGAACCTTACTGTCTGTTTATTCTATTAGAGTATCTGCAATTCAAGAAATGAAAGCATTATCAAATAACAATGTTACTCTAGATAGTCTGATAGGTAGACTTATTTCATTTCAAATGAATAACTATGACAACAATGTCTTACCAACTATTGAGTCTGCATTCAAATCTTCTCTGAAAATAAGCAAATCTAGTCATAAATACACTATGAGAAATGATAGTGATGAAAAAGAACTTGATGAAATTGAAGCACTAATGGCTAGAAGAATGCATAGAGGCAAAGGTAGATACAAAGTTAAATTACCATTGGTATATTTTAATTACAAAGAAATTGGACACTTTGTTGCTAGATGTCCTAACAAGAGAAAGGATGAAAGAAATGATTACAGATCTTATGATAAGAATTTTGATAAAAGTGATGACCGAGACTACAAAAGAAACTGACACTTTGACAGAAGAGATAACCGAGACTACAAGGCAAAGGCAAGAAGGCTTGTTACTTGGTTGAGAACAAAGCTGAAAATACTGACACCAAGTTTGATGAAGATGTTGAGGTAGTATTTGTTTCTATGAACGATGATTGAGACGAAGAAGAAAGGTATATTGAAACTGCACTAATATCTAAAGTTAGAAAAAATGGTGTTTGGATTATTGAGTGGCTGTACTCACCACATGAATGGAGATAAGGAAAAGTTTGAAACTTTTGAATATTATAATGGTGGATCAGTTAGGATGGGTAATGACTCACCTTGCCCAATTGAAAGAAAATGAACCATCATGTTGAATAATCTGATCAGATGTGAAAATGTATATAGGAATTAACTATAATCTATTGAGTGTTTCACAGCTGAACAACACAGGACACCAAGTTGCATTTGAGAACAAAAAGGCAAAGCTCTATAATGAAACAAGAAGGTTGATCGGTACTGGTGAACAAACAAAAGGTAACCTATTCTATCTTGATGATGATAAGACCACTTGTTTATTGGCTAGAAATGATGACGTTTGGTTGTGGCATAAAAGGTTATGTCATGTGAATTTTGACAACATGGTTAGGATAAGCAAGAAAATAAAAGTAAGAGGCTTACCGAGTATGTCAAAACTTGACCATGTCATGTGCAAGAATTGTCAAAAAGGAAAAATGACAAAGTCTAGTTTCAAGAGAAAAGCCTACACATCTAATGCTATTCTAGAACTAGTCCATATTGACTTATGTGGACCAATGAGAACAAAGAGCTATTATGGTGATAGATACTTCATTCTATTTGTTGATGACTATTCTAGGATGATGACTGTCATGTTCTTAAAAGAAAAATCTGAAGCATTTAAGATGTTCAAATGGTATAAATCTATAGTTAAAAATCAAAGTAGAAAAGAACTAAAATGTTTAAGATCAGATAGATGAGGAGAATTTATTTCTTATGAATTCACTAACTTTTGTAATGAGCATGGAATTACAAGACAAGTTTCTGCACCAAGAACACCACATCAAAAGGAGATTGCTGAAAGGAGGAATAGATCAATTGTTGATAATTCCAGGACACTAATGATTGAAAAAGGCATCACACAAACATTCTAGAGAGAAGTTGTAAGTACTGCTGTCTATACACTAAATTGAGTTCAATTGAAGAAAGACACCAATATGACACCTTATGAGCTATGGTATTGATACACACCAAATGTGAGTTACTTATAGAATCTAAGATGCAAATAGAATCATCATAATGATTCATCTTAACATCATTATTAACATTAACTTCTTTCAACACATCAGGCATAGGCTGGTCAAAAGAAGGTAAAGAAATTTGAAGAACAGAGGCATGAGCCTTAACTTGAACCCGATGCTTTTTACGACGTTCATTGGTAGATACGTTACGTTTTGTCTTTTTTGAAATATGTTGAGAACTAGGAGGAACAAAAACCAGTTCTTTCACAGGTTATATAGGAGGATTAGTAGGACTTTGAAAAGCAACACTAGGAGCTTGATTAAAAGGTTATCAGGTCAAGAAGAACATGAATTAGGTAATGAAGGCAAAAGGAATTCAAGGTTAGCGCAATCCCTAGGCCTATAAGGTTGATATAAACTATGATTAATCATTTTTACTTCTTCATCATGAATGAAATTAATACACTTATGGATAGGAGAAGCAATAACATGCATGGCAGTCAACCAAGGAAAACCAAGCTTAACTTGAAACTGATCAGAAGTAGGGACACCAAAGAAGTTAGTGTCCACAACTTTACCACAAAGTTCAATAGGGAAGTTAATGGAACCAAATGATGGGTAGAGAAGACAATTACAATTTTGGATCCACACATCAGATGTATCATAATAATCACGTTGTAAGTTCTTCATAAAAAGGTTTTCTTCAGTGATGAAATTGACTATGGAAGTAGGATGAACAAGAAAAGAAAACGTAGGTATCTTAGAAATCCTAGCATAAATGTAGAGGGGACCATCAGGAGCCTTAATAGTCTCAGAATCATCAAAGGCAATTGAGAGTTCCCTAGGTCTTTTATCCTTAGGTAGTTTTCGAGGTTGAGGTTGAGTTTTCTGTTTAGGTTTAGGTTGAGGTGAAACTTGAAGTTGAGGTTGAGATTGAGGCTAGGGTGGAGATACAGGTTGAGACAAAAAAACATGCTCCACATGGTTAACAATATGATTGAGATCATCCATCTTTGAATCATAAACAATATCCATAGAAGATGGCTAAACAATGGTATTAGTAACATGTGTAGGCAAAGGATTCATATAGATTTGGGGTTTTTATAAGGGGGAGAGACATATTGATCCTACTACCATCAAAATTATCAAAAGATAGAGAATTAGAATTAATTAAGTCTTGAACCTTATATTTTAGAGAATAACACTTGTTAGTATCATGGCCATTCTGACGATGGTATTGAAAAAAGGCTTTGGGATCAAAGGATTTGGATGCCATTGTAGTAGGAAGAAGAGCTCGAATAGGAGGAAAAGTAATCATATTAGCATTCAACAACTTACACATAATAGAATGTAAAGATTCAGAAAGAGGAGTAAAAGTATGATTTAAACGAAAAGAAGTTGATGCAGAAGTGACATTGTTGGATGCAACAACAACTTGATCAACAACTGCATTTGCTTGCTTATTTATCTTGACATAGTTTTTAGGTTTTTTAAACTTGTTGGGATTAGGAGCAACATCACTCTTATCAACTGGAACAAGATCCATTAGAGTGTTGCTCTCAAATTGAATCACTTGTGATTGATAATGATGAAGAGCTGTACAAAGTTGTTGAAAAGAGGTAAATTTAGTAAGCAAAATCTTATCTCTAATATCATTTTGCAAATTTGAAATAAATATATGATAAATATCAATATTAAGAAAAGGATAAGAAATTTGAGCATACAAATTCTTAAATCTACCAATAAATTTAGTCAATTTTTCTTTAGTATTCTATTTACAATGCATTAAATCAGTTAAGGACACTTGCAGACTGATGTTATTTTGGAACTATTGAATAAAGGTATTAGCAAGTTTTGGAAAAGAATCAATGTAATAAGGAGGCAAGGAACAATACCATTGCAAGGCCTTATCATGAAAGGTTCTAGCAAAATGACTTGGCTAAAATCCTATGATCATGAGCATAGTCACTACAAAGGATTTGAAATGTTTTAACATGAGTGACAAGATCTCCCTTACCATTGTAATTCTCAAGATGAGGCATATCAAATTGCTGAGGGATAGGAGCATGAATAATGTCTAGGTATAAAGGGCTACCCATGTCACATGTAGGAATACTAAACTTAGATTGAGTTAAGGACGTAAGTTGTTGTTGTAACGAGGACATAGTTTGAGCTAGACTAATGATTGTGGAATCAATAGAAGAAATAGAAGGCATATAAACATTAGGAACACTAGGAAAAGTGTAGGAAGTGGCAGGAATGGAAGACACAACCGGTGGAACACTTGGAAGAGGATTGGAATAGGTAAAAGGAACACTATGGTAAGAAGGTTGTGAGGTAGGTAGAGACACCAATGGAACACTCACAGGAAGAGATGGAAGCAGAAGATTCAAAGCTAGAGGATTGGAATATGGAAGAGATGTAGTCATGAAAGGAGGAGTATAAGTAGGAATTATACGTAAAGGAATGGAATAAGGTTCCACATTAGTGACAGGAGGAGTAAATCCTAAATCTTGAGCTTCTTGAGCTAAAGGTTTAACATTTAAATGCACAAGATGAGTGAAACCATGCAAGAGATTAACACCTTGATCACTATCATGAAGGAATTTATTAAGAGCCTCTATAGCTTGAATATAATCTTGATTATGGTTTTCTTGAATAAGCCAATTTCCCATTTTATCAAGTTCTGTTGATAGGAGGAACTCTTAAAGCATCATCCTCATCATGAGATGAGTGAGAAGATTTATGCTCCGTAGAAGGATTAGATTCATGAGTGATCAAATTGTCATCTGGGATCCTACGGAAAGGAGAGGAAGACTCAAGATCAAAAGAACCCATAAGTCGGTGACTTCTTCTAACTGGGATATTATAAGTAGGACTGGAGGTAGTAAAGCTCATACACCAATGCAATGCAAATGAACTAAACTAAGAAAAGTAAATGCAAGAACATAAAAGAAGGCTAGTCTAATATGCATGCAAGATATAACATGAAATATAAATCTAACACCACAAAAGAAAGATTTGTTGTAAGAGGGTTCACCAAAATGTAAAGAAAGTAATGATGTTGATGTGTTGAAATGCAGATGTGTGTGTGTGTGTGTAAAATGGATTTAAAGGTTTTGGGGGAAGATAATATTCTCCTCATAGCCCCAAATTTCACAAAGGAAAGATCTAATTTGATCAACCATAAGAAAATGGTCAATGCACAAATGCATCAATCAATTAGAAATAAGAAGGGAGAAAACCATACATTCCTAGTTTAGGATGAAGAGTGTGTAATAGATTTGAATTGATTAAAACCCTAATTGAAATGAATTGAAGACAAGTACTAACCTCAAAGTATAGCAGATCTGGAAATTTTTTTTTTCTGGTGTCTGTAATGAGTTTCGAGAAATTTTGCAACTGGATCTCGAACAGAAACACAGAGACGGAGAAAACCCAAAAATATTTTTATTTTCTGGGCAAGGTCAACCTTGAACCAAATGCAGGGGTGAAATTTCACCCCTTTATGTTGACCTTGACCTGCACTGCTCTAACATAAATTTTGTTTGTGGATCCTGAAAGTTGGCCGAAAAGTGTATCCAAATCTGCTCTATAATTTGTTGTCCTGTACCTGCAAGAAAAATGGTTTTGTTTGTTGGGGGGAGGGGTTTGCCTTGGTAAAACCCCAATTTTGGAATTAACCTTAAAATATAATTGAAATTGTAAAATAAACAAAGTAAATGAACAAATTCACCTTGCTTGTATAGAAACCCTTATGGCGGATTCGAATCCTTGGATCTACAATTATGGATGCTCCAAATGAATGTAGAATGTAGAATGTACGATGTCTCAAATCAATTTCCTTTATATCTTCAAGACCAATCTTGAATGGATCTTGGAATAGGAAGAAGCTTGAGTGGATTTGGATGGAGAAATCTTCAACAAGAGGGCTCCATAGAGCTTGAATCCTTCAATGGCTACCAATGGATCTCCTTGATGAATTTAATGCTTGGATACTTAAATGCTTGAATGATTTTGATAGTATATGATCACTTCAATGGATTATGCGCCTTAGGTGCTTCAATTCATTTTGCTTTCCAAATCTTGTCTTTTTTTTTTTTTGTCTTAGAGAAACTGAGAGGAGAAAAGCTTCCTTATATAGAAATCTAGGGTACAAAATTCTAGAGAGGCCTACATAGGAGAATTAAATTCAAATTAGGCCTATACCCATAGAAGTGGACCTATATTAAATATAATTTTAAGATTTGTTACTTCAGAGTTCAAAACAGCCGACCTGGAAGCAGGAATTGAATCTTTCCAAGTCTTGACATCCAAAAACCTTGGAAACTTGAAATTTGGACCCTAGATCAGGGTCGAGGTTGACCTTGACCCAGAAGGTCAAACTTGACCCTGAGGTCAACAAACCTCAAATTTGCAGAGCAGGATGCCATAAATAGGCCGGAGAGAAGTGGAAAATAGGGCAGAACAGGGGAAAATCTAGATCCAAGTCAAAGACCCATTCAAGGCATTTGACATGACCCCAAACCACTTAATCAGAGGGCTAAACCAGTCCAAAATGGAAGTGATTCCATTTTCTGACGATACAGGAGGAAAACAAGACATAATAGGTAAAAACAAGAGATTCAAATTCTTATTATCATCAAAAATCATTTATAACAGATCTTCAACATGTCATTTCACATGCAAGTCATACATGCCAAGCACACAGGCCTGATTACACTAAAAAGCCTCCAATCTTACCCAATATATGCCAAATAATCTTATGAGATCATCCTGATCCTTAGGAATACATCCATAAGCTTATAAAGTAATTTCAATTATCAGTTGTCCTTGAAAATATTACATTCCCCAATAAATGAGTTAATACATTACACCCAAATAGGTCAGGACCCAAATCTTAAAGAACAATCTTCAATGAAATATTTAAGTGAAGCAATCACATAAAAAATTTGGCCTCTAATGTAATAATGAACTGACACGATCACACCCAATAAAACCTACTGAAAGATTGGAAACCAATCGAAAAACCCAACCACCAACTGGGAAATAAAGAACATGAAAGATACACGAAGAATCTGCTAGAACTCACACGCAATGAAACTGCGTGATGAATCCAAATGAGTTTTGATCATAGGATAAGCTCTAGTACAAATCCAAGAATACGATGACACAACCAAAACCAAAAATAACAACCACAGATCAAGTGCCACCAAAAAATTCCTAACTAGAATAAAACAAAAAAAAAAACTAAAGGAAATATTTTTGTTTGATGCAAGATTTCCAAGATCCTAAGATGCTCCTGTATCATATTCATAGATCCATGCACATGCGAAGGAATCCTTGATCCTACATATCTTCTACAAGGTCAACATCTACATTCAAGCAAAAAATGTCAAGCATATTAATGGATTTGAGCAATAGATACACCCATCCATGATGATAAGAAGATTAACACAATACTGAGCCTTTTTGTTTACTTTATGATTTACATTTCATATTTCAAGGTTGATTCCTAAATAGGGGTTTGACCAAGGCAAACCCCATTAGCCAAAAATTTTCCCTATTTTTCAGTGTGCATATACATGTCAGGAAGTTGTAATTGCAAATCCGGCCTCCAATGATCCTGACAAAGGTCCCTATCAAATCTAGAACATAATCATAGGGTACAAAATGTTCCAATTGTTCTACACCTAGGTATAAAACATTCCAAATGTTCTGCATCCTCATAAATGTGCTCAGATTTTTAGGACATATAGCAGGCATTTTTTTAGGACCCAGATCTAGAAGTACAGTTATTTCTGAGATTTTGACAGTAAAAAAAACACAATAGAACATCTCCTTCTTTTATCCAATGTACATACATTTTAATCCTTATTTCATCTTTAGTACTTTCAGACTTAGATAGCTCAATTTGTTCTCCTTTTCAATTTCCAAACAACACAAAAAGAATACAAGCCCCTAAGACCTGAATCTAGAATCGCTTCATCCTTTATTGTGTTGATCCTATTTGACTTGAGGAGGCTTTGTATTATAATTTTCATTGTGAAATTAGGGAGAGATTAGATCCTTTTATGATCTCCCCACATTTTTAAAATGTACAATATGAAAATAAGATCAATCCCCTTTCAGGAGTGATAGCATTACCACATTGCGTACAAGCATCCATGAAAATATCATCATCCTTGTTGTACATAATGGATTGAGGGAGGAACTCTAAAAGATCACCTTGAAAAGAAACCTTCCCATGGGAAACATGAGGTGCTTCAACATCAACCTCTAGAACTTGGGCATGCTCTGGAAACTTCTCTGGTATCACCCGATGTTGAATATTCATAGACTGACCTGGTTGATCATCTTCCTTATTTTTCCTAGGTGCCCTAGGTTTTCTCTCCTTCGGCACAAACTTCTCCCTAGGCTTAGGTTTGACCTTTAGAAGCAGTTTGGTCAACAAAAACTTCCTCTATTTTCTAATCCTCTAGTTACTCTGATTATTATGTTTATCAAGGCTATGAGGATTATGCACATTCTTCTTCTAATATGACTACAGAAGAATGAGTCTGAGGTTTTCTGCCTCTTTGAGCTATCTTTCCTCTCCCCCTCCCCCAAAGAACTCAAAACCTCACCCTTCCTCAAAATTTTGGGTACTGAATTACAGGGACACAATAAACCCTAGGGGATGTACACACTCCAATTTACAGAAAGGAAACAACACAATTCTATGGGAAAACAAACAAAGACTTACTTCACAAAAAGCAAAGAGAAGAGACAAATGGAACTTACTGGTTTAACACGTCTACAAGAACATAAAACTCTTCAAATTATTCTCTCTGAAAGATCCAACCTTAACATTGTATATTTCTCAGCAATCAATCCTCATGAATTTCAATGGGAAAAGTGTGCAAAATATCTCAAAAGACAAGATTTATTTTGCATGCTCCTCTATTTTTTCTATCACTTGAGCATTTATGGCAGCACCAAATTGAAGAAATAGCCATGTGCAACTTCAAAACCTAGCCATCAATGAATCCATGTTGGTGTTGATCAGACAGTGAGACCACTTTTGACCTCCAGCATGGATATCTAAAAACCATGAAAACTACTCCCTGCAGGCCCGTGTCATACTTACATTTATTTCATTCACCTTCATGGGGAAGTAGGGTCTAAAATATGTCATGAAATCATTCACTATCATATCTCCCCACACACCCGCCACACAATCTGCAAACATCTCTTAGTCGTCGTGTAGAAGCAAAGTATGTCAAGTAACACATTAGAAAACAACCCCGCACACCCGCCTTGCAACCATCAAAATTTGAAAACACATCACGGGGATACAAGGTATGTAATTACCTCACAAATTCCCTTTTATTACTCTTTCCCCTCTTTCCCATGCTCGCGAGAAGGTGGGGATAACATATAAATACCAGGATAAGACAATGCACCGATAAGCCCAGTAAAACCTAAAGGGGGAAACATTGATGGGTCAGTCCTCTGATGAATACAGACCCTTCTTAAGTGCTTTTTACCGATTTGAACAATAAATGATCAAACATAACAAGGTGTACCATGGTAGACAAAGGATCTAACCACTAACCAAATTTTAGAATTCCAGGGCTCTATAGACAAACAAAGCTTTCAACCATGACCAAAATGTTACAAAATTCTAGCAGTCCTAACATCTTGTGTGAGGAGATAGTTTTTAAGTGCCCAAATTTGAATGTCTACTTGACATGTAAAATGGTGATTAAAAATATAGTGCATGAGTCCACATGACATAAAATATATGAAAACATATATTTTTCAATGGATATCTCTAAGGGAAAATGTTAAGTCAACCTCTTAGGACTCCTAACATGTTTTCATGAAAATATTTTTCCATGCACCTAGTGCTTGTACTTTCATTTTGAGTAAAAAAATATTTTGTTCCCATTGTGATATTTTCACTATGAAAAACTTATTTGTATAAAGCAACAAATACATCACCTAACATTGATTTGTAGCACTTATCTATCTATGTGATTTTTTTAAATGAGAGTTTTTCTCTTTATTTACTCACCAATTGAGCCTGGTTTAGAATTGGGAATGCTCTCTTCCCCTCAAAATCGTAAGTATTTATTAGTAGTCTACTTTTTCATGAATGAGGAGTACATGTTTCTTGATATAATTGTACTTTAAATTGTGAATCTAAGACTACCATTACAACCTCTCAAGTTTTTTGTTAAATATATTAGATTAGATTATAGCTTAGTTTGTTTGATTTAAAAATTACCTACTAAAATACTTCCTTCCAATACAATAGACTTCATTTGGTTCATAAAATAGGAATTATATAGTAGTACATTTAGATTTATTTATTTTTTTCATTCAAACAGTTTGCTTCAATAATCACATTAGGTTTTTTTCAAAGGGAATAAAAAATTAGAGATATAATAATGTACAAACAATATGTAGTTTATTTTCCACTAATAACAATTTAATCCTTAAAATACCCATCAAAACATTGTGTGGATTCATATAACCCCTTATCATATTCTAATCATGCCTCTACTTGATGACATATAACTGATTGAATAATTGAAGATGTTAAGTTGATCACCGAAATACATAAAGATAATGCAAGACATTAAATCAGTTAATGGATTGTAATGTCATTGATGTCAACTTAATATAATCTGATCGGTTATATTCAAAGTGTCAAAGACTTCAGAGAATCAGAGAGATAAAGATCATGCTTTCAGTAATGCATAATAGATCAACATTCACTAAGTGACTACAAACACTGACAGTTAGTGGAACCCAACGGACAGAGAAACCCGAGAGAAAATTCACAGTGATGCCCGAGCAAGAAAACTAACAAGCATTACCGAAAAATAGAATCACAAGCATAACCGACGAGAAAAACTTCACAGTGATGCCCGACGGACAGAAAACCCCGACGTAGATACCTGAGGAGAACTGAAGTGTTGACCGAAGCTAACAAGAATGAAAACACCGAAAGGAACTGAAGTTCATAAATGAAAAAATACTTAGCTGGCAGAGCTAAAGATATGTAATACCCACCTCTTAGTTTGTTTTTCAGTTTGCGGATGCCAAACTCTTTTAGGCCTTTTTGTATATGTGGTTTATTTCAGATGGTTTGAGGATATTTATGTATTGCATTTCTTTATATTATGGATCCATTACTTGTTATATTATATCATCTTTTGCATGTGATTTATGGTTACTTTATGATGCTTATGTATATGTTAGGATTTCATTTTGATTATGGTTTTCTAACAATACTGACCCTAGATTTATATGCACACGGATCATTATATGTTGTACTTTAGTGTTTGATGTGCTTGGTATGGTATGAGACAGAGTCGTAGTTACTTTCTTCGGCAAGATCCACACGATAAACTAGTCTCAACCATTTTTTGCTATATTATATATGCATGTATGCTCATCTTTGTGATGACAGGTTTGTAGGTACCGGGCTACGTCTTCCCTGAATTGGCAGGAGTGAGCGTGCCCTATCGCAAAAATAATCTCAATGGTAAGAGAGGGGAGATAGTATTCATGTCCAAATCCTATCCTAAACCTAATTGTCCTAAGTATTGGACACATATCAGTTTGACTACCCTACCCGGATTTGTCTACTTGACGTGAATTCGTGGATCCTATCCTTGTGTGTGTGTGAGAATTGATTTTGTTGATTTCAGTTGAGTGCTTTGATATTTGTGTCATTTATTATGCGATTTATTTAATTGAATATTATTGGAATTAATTATTAAATATAGGGTATTTAATTAATTGAAAAGTTAATTAAAGTGCAATTATCGAATATTGGTATTTAATTGGTAATTAGAGTAAATATGCTTTATTAAATAATTAAATATTTGAGTGCATGGATAAGATTGTGCTTTATATATTTAATCAATTTAAAATATTATTTAATTAATTACATGTGCAAGTGCATTATTGAAATTGGAGTTTTAATTCAAAATGCGACTTGATTTAATAAGTCAAAGTTGAGTTGTGCAAGTAAATAGATATTTTTAATTAATAATTATTATTTACTTTCAATTTTGAGTTGAGTCATTTTAGGGATTAACTGGTGTGTTGTCATTAGGGTTTGCATGATTGGGGGAAGTTGATTATCTTTAGGAGAATTCTCCTCTCATTTGATCATAACAAGTTTTTGGAGCATTTTTAGAGAGCTTTGTGTGTTCTTAGTTTTTGGAGAAATTGAGGATTTTTGTGGTTGCATGTTGAATTAAAATTTGGTGTGAATTCATGATTGTGTGTGCTTGGAGGATTCAAGGCTCAATCTTCTTCAAGGACCTAAATTCTTTTTCGTTTCTTGCATTGGATCTAAAGTAGGGTTTTGATCATTTTTGTGGTTTTCAATTCTTGATTAAAAATGTCTTCATTGTGCTTGTTGGATTATATTTCTATAATTAGGAGTTGTTTATGATTTTCGTTAAAATGGGTGTTCTTGAAACCGTAGGTTACTTATTGTTTTAGAAAAATATTATTTAGCATAGTAATGTTATGCTGCCCAATTTTCGTAGAAAAATTCCGTATAAAACCCCTAGAAAACAAAAAATTAAAACGCCCTATAGTCAGATCTATAGAGAAGGGAAAAATAATTGCTTAAGGAAAATTACTCTTGAAAAAAAAAATCTATTTCCCTATTGAAAATTAATTGCTTTCAAAAGAATACTACTAACTGGAATTGATACAGTAAAAATAATAATAATAATCCACAAGTAAAAAAATGATACATTTTCAGAAAGGGCGAAATAGGCTAAAAGACGAAAAAGAACAAAGAGGAAGGATATATTGCTAATTCCATTTTTTAGAATTTATCATTGTAAAAAAAAATCCTATAAAAAAAATGATTTAAGAAAAAATCTTGTTTTTTTTAAAAAAAAATTCTAAAAAAAAATATTAAAAAATTTAAGTGGGGAGGTGGGTGGCGGGGGCCACCGCACCCCACCAAGCGGCTGTACCGCC
>MU224432.1:2296644-2315449 GCA_018584345.1 Thuja plicata | reverse complement strand
AATTAAAATATTTAATCTCCCTTTTAATTGAATAAAATTTATCTTATTTAATTAAAGTAAATTTCTCCCTTTTAATTAAATAAAATTCATCTTATTTAATTAAATTAAATTCCTCCCATTTAATTAAGTAACATTCTTCTAATTTATTTAATTATAAAGAAAACCCCTCTTTTAATTAAATAAATAAAAATCCCCACTTAAAGCACTTTATTTGATGAAAAAGGAAATAAATTAAATAAAATTATTTTTTCTTCACATCTTCCTAAGTGGTGGGATTTTTGCTTCTTAATCATAGCCTTTGATTTTTGCCTCTTAATTTCAACCGTTCACTTTCTTTTAAAGGATACCTCTCCTTCTCATTCAAATCATCTTTTTCATAGTATTGTTATGATGTAGGTTTGGAGAGCAATTTTGGAGGAGGATTTGAGCATTCAATCTTGGATATTGCAACTTCTCTCTTCTTGTCCTCTTCTTCTTGCATCCATGGCTATTCATGTAGATTAGATTCATGTTTTCTTTCATAAATTAATCTTGCATTTGTATTTCCTTACATAGAATTAATCATGTATTGTTATCATTTAGATTAATTTCCTTTCATGCATTGCAATCATATAGAGTAGATCTCATTCTCATGCATTGAATCTCTCATTTCATGGTGTACTTGCATGGGCACTAACTAGGTCAATCTGAGGGCCTCCATTTCCAACCTTTGCACTCCATGACTAGAGATCTATGAATCGATATTTGAGGCCTCATTCTTGAGCAACCATGGATGGAATGATTCATAGAAGTGTGACACATTTTCATCACACATTTTTGACGCCCACCGTGGGGCAAAAGATTTATTTTCTGTCACATATCTATTTTTAGCAATTTATTTTCGGATTTCCAAAATTTCTGTCTTTTTCATACTTGCTATTTTTGTCTGCAAAGTTTTCTCGCGCGAGATTTTGTAGGTTCCGGCGTGAGATTTTGCAGGTTTCTGAGTTTCTTCGCGCGTCACTGGGTACTTCTTTGCATGACATGACGCGAATCTTCGCGCGAGATCTGGCATCAGGCTGTATCTGACTGGTTTACTGTTTTCTATATTTTTCTGTTTACTGTGCATTTTCTCGTCTGGGCCTATGTATTTCCTCACGCGGCTGAGCATTTCTTCGTACGACACTGTGTGTTTTCTCATGTGAACTTCCATACCAGAGATCTATTTTTTTTACATTGCTATATTTTTAGATCTCGAGTTTTTGTGCTAACTACTAATGTTTACTGTTTCTAGTGGTTTGTGATTTGTTGTTGTTGTTGTTGTTGTTGTTGTTGTTGATTTGGACTTGATTGGATAAACAACAAATGATTTGCATTGCATTGAATTTGAGATATTTTTTTGCTCTTTATAACATTTGGAATTTGAAAATTAAAATGAACATCTCATGTGTTTAGCTTGAGTATTTCCTGCTTTCATAGATCACATTTTCAATTGGTGCTCTAAAATGGACCTAAATTTGCTTTCTTGCATATATGTTTCACATAGTAATTAGACCCTATGAACACTATTTGTTGTGATCTTGAGAGAGTGGGCTTCATTCGCTTGTTTTACATGCGAAGCTCTTCTTGATGATAGATCCCCTTATAGGTAGGGAAGGATTTTGTTTTTACTTTATTGGTCAAATTGGTTTGGGATTCAAATTTTGGCAATACTTTCTCTCTTTGGGGGATTGGTGTCATTTGTTGTTGTGTAAGCCTTGAATAAGGTGATTTCAAATTAGTGAGTCAATGAATCATGTTTGCTATGTTTTGGTGAGGTGAAGAGGCTAGAATATTATGCTCTTTTCCCTTTTGGGATAATCAAAAACTTGGAATCCTTGAATCCAAACCAAGTCCCCATGTGGTCCATATTGTGAGTCTTCCTTGTTAGAGAGGGTTAACCGTAGTGGACATTCCCTTATTGGGTAAACCACGTGGATGGAACCTCAAGTGGTAATAGCCATTTTCATCATGGTAGCAACAACCGCTATATAAATGTTCTTGTGGAATAAATCTCCATGGGTGTAGTTTCTTGTGGGTTGTCAGATCTCGTTAGCAGCTCCTGATTAATTAAATTCTTGGACTAAGTCAAAACCTTGGTGTGCCGGGATTGGATTTCACCCACTTGAGATTGAAAAAGTTGCAGAGTCAAGACATTACTAAGAACCATAGTGCAACCAACTTTTTATTTTCTAGGACTATGTGCGTGATTGGAAAACATTTGAGAACATACACAAGTAGCATTCTTATGGAGTAGAATTACTATGACACTATCTATGTTCATGTGCAAGGTTGCTTTGTCCCTTGCTCATTGTTTGAAAACATTGATTGCTTGAACTGCCTAATTATTGTCTTATGTGATTGAATCATGATAAAATCTGTTAATGTACCTAATTGGTTATTTAAATCACACAAAATCTGAGTTCTATTGCCTTCTCTCACGCGAGAAAACTATTTTCTCATGTCGTTCGCTATGTTTCTTCGCGTGGCCATTTGCAAATCCTCGCGCGAACATTGTTTCCAGTTACTGTTTCCTATTTCACCAGTCTGAGTTTTCTCGTGCCGTTTGGTGCATTCTGTTGTGCGATCCTGCATTTCCTCGCGTGAGACAACATTTCCTCGTGTGAAACTGCCTGTCATTGAACTGTCTGCTGTCATTTTTGAGCCCGTTTAGCTTGCTGTCCTATCATTTTTTATTTTTTGGGTTGATCCAGGTCAGATCGAACTACTTACCCCACTGTTAGAAGATTTTTTAGCTTTGGATTCTTGTGTTTTGAACTCTTGGATTAGCAATCTTTGATTTCACAAGTGACCTTGCTTGGTGCTTGATGAGTTAGAAACTGTCCTTATTGAAAAGATAAACCTTTAGATTATTTGATAACACACTTGGAGAGTTTGGTAGTCTCTTGTTCAATCACTTTCATACAATTTCAATTTCAATTTCAAGTTAATTTGGGTAAGACCATCCTCCTGATCCATTTGTGCTAGGGTATTCACCCAAAGTTATTGGGCACCTCTGTGGCAATGTTGGTTTATCCCTATTTTCAATTTTCTATCTTATCACCTCCTTTTGGACAAGTTGATGCCTTTTCTATCCTAGTTTGGTACCAGCGTCTCTTAGGGTAATCCTTTCAGCTAGTACCTTTTCTTTCATGCCAGTTACAACAAGATATCAAGTAAATCAAGGAAAACAACCCCAAGTGGTTTTTAACCAATTACCCCTAGTTCAAACTCGCCCAAGACATAAGGGAAAAGGACCCATATTTGATCAATCACCTAGGAATACTTCAGAAGTGTGGTTTGATTCCAAGAGTCACCTTAGTGAGTTGGGTATCCCCTTAGCATCTTCTCATTCTTCTATGGATATGAGTCACACAATGACTTGAAAGGAGAGGGAAGCCAGAGATAAACATTATGAGGATATGTTTGCAAAGAGTGGACATGCTATTTCATTCAGTGGTTCCTCTCATGGTAGTAGACCAGCCTTACCCCTTATTTCAAAAAGATATCTAGATGCACACCAAAGGGCTGAGAGAGAGAGAGGTAAGAGACATGCTTATCAAGATAGCCAATCACAACATGAAAGCCAACATGGAGAACCTTATGATGCTCATATCAATACTACTTATACTAACAAATTGTTTCAAAATTCAAGACCAAGCTCACCTACCAATTACATGAGTGATAGGCTCAAGAGGATTGAGCATGAAAAGAAAGCATTCCAAGATGAAAAAGATCATAAGGAAGAACAAATTAGATGTCTAGAGTTGGAGAAACAAACTTTGATAGAAATGGAAAGAAAATCCTTCCAGGAAGAGCGAGATAGGCTCTTGGCTCAACAACTCAATGATCCATTCAATAATATGCATGTTGGTGGTGGAAAAATTTCTCCTCCATCCACTCCTCCTAGGAATCCATGAAGTAGGAGACATTCAAGATCACCATCACAATCTCCTAGCCCTAGAGGAAGAAGAGTTTCAAGACATGATCATTATAGGAGACATACTCCTCCTAAGAACTCAAGGCCACCTTCTTAACATGCTCATTATGGTTCACAATATAGGGGTAATCACTCAAGCTTTGATCACACCTCCCAAGACTTTATGCAAATGCAAAAAGAGCTACTTTTTCAACAGTATGTGGAGAGATATGTGGAGCAAAACAGGGATAAGTTCCTAGAGAATCTCATCAACAATGGTGCTATGGTCCCTTACAATTTTGATGTGGAGAGAAAGATCAAGAGGAAAGGTCCATCCCAAGAGGAAAAAATGGATGAATTGAAAAGACAAGTAGCCCAAATGTTTGCACCTAATAATTCTTTCTCCTTGGACTCAATTTGTCCTAATCATTTTGATAAGAGTGTTGACATGAAAGAATTTCCTAGAAAGGTTGAAATTCCTCAATATGACAAATATGATGGAAGTGGAGATCTCCATGATCATGTGCGACAGTTTTATACAACTAGTTTTGAGTTCCATCAAGATGATTCTTATCTCATGAGGTTATTTCCATGAAGTCTTAAGGGACATGTAGTGGAATGGTTTACTAAGATAAATCCTCTTGTTAAGACTTTCAAAGAGCTTGTTCAAAGATTTGTTCAACACTTTGCATACAATGTTTCAAGATCTATCACTTTGTTGGACCTATGTAGCTTAAAATAGAATCAAGGAGAATCCTTTGTTACTTTCTTGCAAAGGTGGAGACGAAAATGCTCTTGTTATTCTAGAACTATTCCTGATAATGAAAAGATTGACATTCTTGTTAGTAATTTCATCCCCAAAATGTGGTATGAGGTTAAGAAAATGGTTTTTGATTCATTTGACACCATGGTTGAGACTGCATGTTGGATTGAGGATGTTTTAAGAGAACAAGGAATTTTGACTAAACATGGAAATAACAACAACAATGGTCAAAACAACAACAACTCTAACAAGGATAAATGGAACAACCAATATTGGAATAGAAACAAACAAGTGGTTAATGATGGATTTGTGGATTCCTCCCAACCTAAAGATCAACCTGTGCTCCACTTATCTAGTAATGTTCAAGCCGTGAAGCTCAATACATCCAATCAACAAGAAAGTAAGCCAAGTTACCAAGGTAAGCCTAAGAGTGAAAGACGTCAATTTGCAAAACTTGGTGAGACATATGAGGAAATATTAAAGAAACTTTTTGGTATAAATCTGACACATCCTTTAGATGCAACACATTTTCACATATCTAAAGTTAAACCTTAGTGGTGGAAGGAGGAAGCCTTTTGTATATTTTATAATGGTATTGGACATGATGTTGAAAATTGCAGGAGACTATGGCATATTGTTCAAGATCTCATTCAGATTGGAAAACTTACAGTAGATGGATTGAACACCAATGCCGCTCACAAGGCATTCAAGGAACCTTTGCCCAAATATGAAAAGGGGGAAACCTCTAAAGTTAAGAATGGAAAAGCTGAGATCATTTATACTTACACAGATGCAGAGAATACCATCAACATGCTTGAATTTGTGGAAGAAAATGTTAACATGATGAGTGGAAGAGATCCTTATGGTTATGATCTAGATGAGGAATCTCCTCCTATTTCTGATAAAGAACCTATTGTGGTGCTAAGGGGTCCCAAATCTAGAAGGCCTTCTCAAGCCCTTAATTCTATTACCCAAAGTCAAGGTCTCGTCATTAAAGGACCCAATTCAAGTCAATCCAATAAACCTAAGCAAGTGGTGTCCAAGCCTGTTACCTTGAAGCCAGTTGTTAATCCTAAATCAAACTACAATATTGTTGATCAGTTACAAAGGACACCCACTTAGATTTCAATTTTTGAGCTCTTAGAGTTGTCTCCAAGACATAAACTAATCCTTGAGGATGCTTTGCATATGAAAAATGTCCCCAAAAATTTAGATATTGATCAATTCCAGAATATCATTAATCACATTGCTACCCCTCATTACCTTACATTTTCAGAAGATGATGATAAAGCTTTGAGCCATCCACACAATCTTGCCCTTCATATTGAGGTCATGATCCATAGAACCCATGTTAGGCGCGTGTTGATAGATGGGGGTGCTAGGCTTAATATTTGTTCTTTTAGTCTTTTGAAAGAATTGGGTTATTCTGAAGAGGTTATAGATACCAAAAAGAGGATTACTATCAAAGCCTATGATGAGGCAGAAATAAGTTCCAAGGGGTTGGCCATCCTTCCTGTTAGGATTGGCCCTGTTCAAAAGGATATTTTGTTCCAAATAGTTGATGCTGAACCCCTGGCATATAATGTCTTACTTGGTAGGCTATGGATTCATGATATGCAAGCAGTGCCGTCTACCTACCATCAATGCATCAAGTTCCCCTATAATGGCAAAGAAATTTGTATACCTGGGGATAACACTTTATCTATTAATTCAATTTTAGCAGGGGCTCATGTTCCCCTCAATAGAGAAGCAAAAGATTTTGATGCTACTTTGGTTGAATGTGAAGACAAACTTAAGACAATAGACCTTGGTGTGGGGGGTATCAACTCAACTCCCTCACAACATTGCCAGTTTCACCTCAGTCTTATGGTAAACCTTCAAAACAGATGAAGCCTTCCTCTTCAGCTATGAAATTATCTAGAAAATTTGAAGAATCATCAGTGCCTATTCAAAATGAGAAAGAGGAAACATTTGTTAGAGACTGGATCTATAGAGAAGAAAAGTATAAGCACAATGAGAATTTCTCTCCTTCTCCTAAAGCTTATGGAAGAGGATATACTTTTTTCAAGAAGATGGGTTATCTTGGATACAACCCTCTTAATCACAATTTGGATGCTAGGTCTGAACCTCTTGATCATGCTAAATTTGGACGCAAGTCTAAGAAACCAGTTGGCCTATGATTTGAAAATTGCAACAAGCGTACCAATCCTCTCTTTGAAAAGTTGGATAGTGATGATGAACTAGAGTATGTGCCTAATTTGACAAATCAGCAAGATATGTGTAAAGATTGGGTCCCTTCCACTACTCTCCTTTGGGGAGATTCAGATATTTCAGTCACCCATACATCAGTTGCAACATTAGAACAAGAATCAGAAATAGAAGATCCTTTGAGAGAGCATCAACGTAAGAATCTTGTTCATTTAATGGAAAGAGAAAGTGCTACTTTTGATGAAACTGGACCTTCAACATCGCGATGTCCCAAGCCTTCATGGTGTAAGCATCCTAGTAGCAATTCAGATACGAGATCTAATGAGTATGAATGGGACTCTTTTTCCAAGCCCTCCATAGTTGATAGAGATATTGATGTTGTTCGTACATTTAGTTCTCCACCCGAGGTAGCCAATGAGTCACGTGTAGGATTAGAGGTTTTGAACCCACATGTTGCCTTAGTGGATGATTCTTCACTTGTTAGGACGAATCCTGATTTGGGTAGCTTAGAGGGATACTTGACGGACTCTGACTCTTCAGTCACCAATGATAATATCATTCATATTTATAGCCTTGAACCAGCCATTAATTTACCCCTTGTTCATCCCAACCTTATCGATTGGTCTCAATGCTATTAAGAACCTGAGCTTTTAACATTCCAAAATGATTATGAGATAGATTGCTATCTAAATTCCATTGAACCTGTAGTCTCTTCCACTAGTGAACCGGCTACTAGTATGACAGAGCCAGACATCAAGTACCTTAGTCACAAGATAAAAAGAAAATAAAATCAAAAGAATAGGAGTTCTGATGGCAAAAACCACTGTGTGGTGGTGTCAGAACTAAAAAAAGTAAAAAGAAATGATGTATCCAAGGGAGAAAACCTCTCTGAGGTGCTTAAGGATGAGGTACTTGATCGTCTCCCCAGCTATTTTCAAGATAGATCTTCAGTGAAAATATTGAAAATGTTGTTTGTTTCTCCTCATGGGTACACAATTCCTAAGTCTTACAAATTACTATTCCCATGAACAAATAACATTGCTGAGTATGAAGCTTTAACAAATGGACTTAAGATAGCCATAGAATGGATAATCATAGAGTTATACATCTATGGGGATTCACAGCTGATAATCAACCAAGTTAATGATGAATATCAAACAAAACATGAGAAAATGATACCTTACAAGAAAATGGTTGATTCCTTAAAGAGATACTTCACATTTGTCACATTTTAGCAAATCCCTAGAGCAGAAAACAAGGCAGCTGATGCTATGGCTACACTTGATTCACTTCTTCAGTTAGAGCAACATGAATTCAGATTTGAATTCCTGGTGGAAGAGCTACATCACCCTATCTTTGACTCCCAAGAAAGCCATATAATTTGTACCCTTGTTGGTCATGAGTCATCCTGTTATGGTGCCATTTATTCATACCTTCGTGATGGCATTATACTTGAAACCTTTAACCAATCTGAACGTAGAAACCTTTTCCAAAATGCCTCTCATCATTCCCTTATCACTAGTGATTTGTATAGGAGGGGTCTAGATGGGACACTTCTTAGATGCTTACAAAAGGAAGAATATGATCAAGTGTTAGTTGACATTCATGAGGGCGTCTGTGGGGGACACTCCAATGGTCTTTCCATGGCCTAAAGGTTGCTTAGGGTGGGGTACTATTGGCCCACGATGCAGATTGATGCAGTAGCTTTTGCAAATTCATGTGAAAAGTGTCAAAAACATGGTAACCTGATACATGCTCTAGGCAGGGAGCTCATTCCTTCTATATCTCATTAGCCATTTCAGCATTGGACCTTTGACCTTGTTGGGCAGATTCACCCCAACTCATTAGGTGGGCACAAGTTTATTATCAATGCTACTGATTACTTCACCAATGGGTAGAAGTTGTCCCACTTTCTGTTGCCTTGGGAAAGACAGTCTCTCTATTCATTCTGAACCATATCATTTGTCGATATGGAGTGCCTTTCGAGATTATTACTGACAACGGAGGCTAGTTCAAAAATAAGGACCTTAAACAACTCTGTAAAAAATTCAAGATTAAACAACATTGGTCCTCCATTTACTTCCTGCAAGGAAATGGTCAAGCAAAGGCATCAAACAAGACCATTCTTAAAATCTTGCCTAGAACAGTCTGTAAGAATGGTAGAGATTGGCATTTACAGATAAATCTAGCTTTGTGGGCCTATAGAATGAGTATTCATACTCCTACTGGGGCTACTCCTTTTGCCCTTGCATATGGTGCTGAAGCAATGTTACCTTTGGAGGTTGAGATTCCTTCACTTAGAGTTTCTCTCCATGGTCTAGTTACAGATGAAGACTACCGTGCCATGAGACTTCAAGAGTTAGAACTTCTAGATGAAAAATGTCAAGCATCATTTGACCATATGAGGGTCTATCAAAAGCGCATGTCCAAAGCCTTCAACAAAAAGGTTTTCCCTAGAGAATTTCAGGTGGGAGATCTTGTCCTACCTGAAAATCCTAAGAATCAACAACATAGAGATCAAAAAGGCAAATTTGAACCTAATTGGCTTGGACCTTACATCATTACAATAGCTTTTGGGACATGTGCTTATTTATTATCAACAGAAAAGGGAGAAAAACTCTCTGATCCTATCAATGTTTTGCACCTAAAGAAGTTCTATCCATGATGCCCATTCTGTCTGGGGGCATCCTTTTGTACATATTTATTGATCCTAAAAAAATCCCCAAAAAATGATATATTGTCAAAAATTTTAAAAATCAGAAAATGTCCTGAAAAAATGACCATCTTAGTAAAAACCTAGCAATAGACGCTTTGATGTATCTCCAAAAAAATATATATACTTCAAAAATACAAAAAATTCAAAAATTCAAAAAATTCAAAAAAATAGAAAAAGTGCCTTGGTGAAAACCTGGAAACAGGCGCCTTGGTAGAAAAAATTCAAAAAAATTATAAAAAGTGATGAAAAAAGAGAAGAAAAAAAATGAAAAAAGTAAAAATAAAAAAATTGTAATAAAATCCAAGTGGTGAAAACCTGGAAACGGGCACTATTTGAGGCCTTTGCACCCCTATTTCTTAGCGCGTGTCCATGACACTTAGCCTTTCTCCATCATGCCTTGTCCTTGTTGCCTTGGTCTGGAATTGGTCTTTGTATTTGTCTAAGGGGCATGACTGTGTTAGCTTTGGTTTCTTGGATGTGTTAGTCTTTGGGACGCCTCACAAATGGTGTTTTTCAACACCACCTCAACTGTATTTTTCAATACAACCCCTGACATCGAGTGTTATTCAACACTTATCGGTTTGGTCTTACCCTATTTTGTCATGTGGTCTTACCTGCTTGCAAGCATTCAATCCTTATCCTCGGAACTCAGTATCAATTAACACACTTCAATTTTTAAACACAACACTTAATTCTTGAGCTATGTCATGATATTTTCTTTGTGTGCTGACTGTTATTGATTTTTGTTGAGTGTCCTTGTCTAATAAGTCTCTTTGTGATGCATAGCTAGAGGACTTGGGGCATGGGGCATATTTTTACTTGCTTCCTGCTTTATGCTTCACTATTTTTGCACAACCGTTCAGCTGGTCATCCTGGTCTCTATGCCTTGATGTGAGTGTGATTTTTCTATATTAAATTGGGTAAGCTAACATCACAATCATCTTGACCTTTATGTCTTTGATGCTTATGTTAGAATCTTTCCACATTCCAATTCTATATAAATCACATTCATATCTTCATAGTTGCACTTGTGACTAGTGATGATTGTGTGATTTTCTGATGTCCGTTAATAATGGCCCAATGATGAGAATAAGTTCCTTAACATTCTCTTATGAATGATGAACACAAAGTCCTATGTTACAGTTGCTCTATTGCAAGTACACCTTTGCATTTTCATGTATCTTGCATTGTTAGACTTAATCTTAGTTTGCATTTTAAGGCTACATTATGATTTTGAGAGGGTTTTCTTCATCTTTCTTGTGGACTTTTAATCAACTGAGGTCATGTTTGATCTTCATTTCCTTATCTTCTTTCGTGATCTCAATCGAAATTTTCTATCTTACACAATTGATTGATTTTGGGGCAAATTCTCTTTCTTCTCTCCATTTCTTTCCACTTCTTCCAAACTTCTATCTTCCATTCACTTTCACCCCACTTCTTTTCTTCTAATTCAACCTTGGGGCATAATCTTTCGTGCTTAATGATCTACCTTGGTTTTGTGATCATTATATCTTTCATCTTACATCAAGAACCTTATCTTTAGTTCAATTTGATCAAAATTTATCAATTTGATGTTTCTCCTCTTTCTCATTTCAATTTAGATCACGAGGGGGCAATACCTATCAAAATTCAATCTTTGATTTAGCTTTATCAATTATATCAGTCTTGCTTGAGATTTTTATCTCTGACATGTCAATTACTTATTTCGGTGTTGACTTTGTCTTTTTCAATTGTGCTTATTTTTGTCCTGATGTGTTCCCAAATCGATCACACGTCTGGGCTGTTTTGTGATTCCAAGTCGACCTCACACTTCAACTCTATTCTTTGACTAAATGTGTTCCCGTATCGACCACACATTAGTCAAAGAGGGGCAAATGTATGCACCCTAAAATAGTCGCCTAGACTTTGGGCCCCATTTTATCATTTTATCAATTTCTTGAATCAATGCTTTGCAATATTTTCAATTCAAATCAATTTCCTTGATCAAATTGTAATTAATTCAATTATTCAATTATTTCAATATTTCCTAAGGTTTGATCATTTTTATCTAATTAAAAGATTTAATTTTCTTTTTAATTAAATAAAATTTATCTTATTTAATTAAAAGATTTAATATCCCTTTTAATTGAATAAAATTTATCTTATTTAATTAAAGTAAATTTTCCCCTTTTAATTAAATAAAATTCATCTTAGTTAATTAAATAAAATTTCTCCCATTTAATTAAATAAAATTCTTCTAATTTATTTAATTATAAAGAAAACCCCTCTTTTAATTAAATAAATATAAATCTCCACTTAAAGCACTTTATTTGATGAAAAAGGAAATAAATTAAATAAAAATTAAATAAAATCCCTTTTTCTTCACATCTTCCTAAGTGGTGGGATTTTTGCCTCTTAATCTCAACCGTTCACTTTTCTTTAAAAGGAGACCTCTCCTTCTCATTCATATCATCTTTTTCATAGTATTGTTATGCTGCAGGTTTGGAGAGGAAGTTTGGAGGAGGATTTGAGCATTCAAGCTTGGATATTGCGACTTATCTCTTCTTGTCTTCTTCTTCTTGCATCCATGGCTATTCATGTAGATTAGATTCATGTTTCCTTTCATAGATTAATCTTGCATTTGCATTTCCTTTCATAGAATTAATCATGCATTGTTATCATTTAGATTAATTTCCTTTCACACATTGCAATCATATAGAGTAGATCTCATTCTCATGCATTGAATCTCTCATTTCATGGTGTACTTGCATGGGCACTAACTAGGTCAATCTGAGGGCCTCCAGTTTAAACCTTTGCACTCCATGACTAGAGAGCTATGAATCGATATTTGAGGCCTCATTCTTGAGCAACCTAGGATGAAATGATTCATAGAAGTGTGACACATTTTCATCACACAGAAGTTAATCAGAAGATCAATATGAGAAAATTAGTATGAAGTAGAAGTCTACAAGAGTTTTAAGCATTAGTGCATAAACATGACTGATCAGACAACAGTGTCATTACAACAGTTCATTTTGATATAGTGCATATCAGTTATCAGGAGGTTGTAGCCATCATCTTATTGAGCAGTGAGCTCTAGCAGTGAGCCAACCACCTCTAACAAGGTTTTTATAAAGACTCCTAACAGGGTCATTGTACTTGAATTGTAAAAACTACTCATAACAGGGAAAATGAATTTTAATAGGTTCATTATACTAATACAATCATTTGTGGGTACTAATTCCCACCGAGGTTTTTCTCTAATCAAGGTTTTCCCGTAATCATATCTTGTGTTATGTTTTAGTGTGTTATGCTTCATTGGTTATCTATTTGATTCAAATTTAAAGTTGCTAAAATATAATTAATAGACAAACACTAATTCAACCCCCCCTCTCAGTGTTTCTAAAAAGATGACCTTTAAGGTGTAAAGTCAGAGGTTTTGAGATTTTGATTTCTGCATGGTATCTTGTATGATGTCAATTTGTGCTTCCATAATGATGTCATGGTCCTGATTTATTATACCCAACCTGATTTAGACATGATGTACTTTGTGGAATGTATGAGGGTATTGTTATTTGTATGGTTATTTGAGAACCTATGTGCTCCTTTATGGGCATGATGCAATTTGATCTATGTAATACCTTCATGTTTTGATTATGAGCCTAGGTAGGTTACCTAGTTGTATAGTAGGAGGTGGCTTGCAATAAATGTCAGAGCTCACAAGTCGCTGCTAGGATCATTTATTGTAAGTAATCGTAAAAAGTGATAACATAATAATTTATTAGGTTGCGTTAGTATAATATAATAAGATATTAATTTGGTTAGTGACTTTGTCAGTTTGAGAGGTCATTGGTGTCGTGTATGGTCACTTGAGTGCCGAGATTCATTGAGTGATTTCTAGGATAAAACTCAAGGGTTAGATGTACATGATGACACATTCCTATATATAGCTTAGATTATCATACATGTGTCGGTTACCTCTAGTATTTTTTTAGATTTCCTTATTTATGATTCAGAAAGATTCTAGGATCTTCCTATGCATTTCTTTATGTTGGTCTTGTATACCTTTGATATTTTCCTTCTTGTTGTATACCTGTGTGAGTGGGCCTTGTGTGTGTATATTTGTGCACTTGTTATTTGCAACACAACATTTAAGTCATTCTGTTAGTGAAAAACAAGGGTTAAAGAACATATAAACCATAACATCAACTTATTACTTTCTAACTAGGGTGAGTGTAGCATGTAACATAAAAGCCCTCAGATTATGCTAAGTACCAGTGACATAAACAACCTAGTATGAAAGATTTGAGTTAAAACAAGCTATTATTCAATGAGCAATGCATGTTAGTCTAAAAATGGGGATAATAAAAATGCACAAGCATAAAGTATGAGTCTAAGTTTATTCTAACAGCATAACAATGCATTTACAATATGGGATGAATGCTTATTTGCTCTCAAAAATGGCTTCTATTTATAGAAGAATAAGAGAGAGAGAGAGAGGGGGGGGGGAGACAAGGCTCATTAATGAGTTGAGGGACTTATTAATGGTGGTGTAAGAGCCATTAATGCCTTGAGCATTAATGAGGTGTGGAGGAGACATAGGCTTAAGACATCTTCATTAATGAGGCATTAATGAAAGCCTTAAAGAAGCATGGGAAGGGTGTAAGGTTCAACTTGGCAAGTTGGTCCCTTAGGAAAGTCATGCTTGAGAAAGTTGACTTTCTCAAGTGGGTTGAGTTGTTAATCATTTCTTAATAGAATGTGACAACATTAGGAGGTGGGTTAGGGTTAGAATTAGAATTAGGATTAGATTAGCATGGGTGAATGGGTTGAGAAGGGTTAGAACCCAGGGTAGAAGTAGTTGAAATAGGTTAGGCTGGGATTTAAGGGAATATTAATTAAATAAATTAAAATTATTTAATTAATTCAAAAATAAGAATTTAATTATTTAAATAATTTAATTGCTTTATAATAATTAAGGGGACTATGGCCATTTTAATTAAATTAAATAGGCTAGGGGAATGGGTTATTTTTCAAGTGGGTAATTGATTTAGGGATTTATTTAATTCCTTTATAATTAAATACTATAGAAATATTTGAATTTGATATGATTTAAATGATTTGAATTGATTTAAATTGTATGGCTATAGTAGTTAATATAATTCAGTGATAAAAATACCTAGGACATTAAATTAATTTGAAAATTTATGCCAAGTAGTAACAGAGTCGTTTGGACATAATCGAGGGTATGATCACACTTAGGGAAAATAGGGTCCATAGTTGGAACATACCAAATTCAAGTGGTTACAGGCCTGATGTTATCTCCTCAGCATGGTGGGAGTGGACCTTTGGTTCCACGTGGTCGGGTGGTAATGATTCTTATTACCATTGAGATCCGACGTTCGTCTTCATGCTTGGATGATCCTTGTTGCAGTTCTTCTTCTTCTATCTTCTTCATCTTATGGAGACTTGTTCAGTTTCATGAATTGTATACTTGTGTCATATGTGGATATTGGTTGACATCCTTTGGAGGATATGTTATTTTGTATTGTTATGTATTATTGCATACCCTATGACTTGTGCAGTGGATGTTGATTCTTGTATGAATACCTTGGGTATCAGATGTATATGTAGTCTTATTATTTGAGATGTACAGATGTATATGTAGTCTTATTATTTGAGATGTATATTATGGAATTCAGTTGATGTAACCTTATGTCAATTCTTCATAGTTATTTTTGTAGATTAGTTTTCTTAAGTAATTCTATGTCAAGGAACCCTCGGGATTTATAACCTTTGATGAATTATAGTTATGTATGTCATGTACTTCATTATATTGCTTATGCATTGTTATTTTTGTTGGTTGTAAACATTTTTAAAAAAATCATCATGTTAACTTAGTGTCTTGTTTAGGTTAGTTCTCTTGGGTTCCCTGGTGGGGAATTACACTTGGTATCAGAGCCCACATTTCTACACTGGGAGCTCTAAAAAATTTATATGCCCATTAGTTGTCTTTTGATTTAAAATTTGAAACAAACATAGACATAAAACTCTGATGTATTTAAAACTATTGCCTTGTGTATATTTATTTTCATTTGTCCCCTTTTGATTTTGAGTTTGAGTTGTTGTTTGATTCTTTGGTTGCTTCAGGTATGGAGTCTGTTGAGTCTAGAGCTATTGTTGGGGACCTTGATCAGGATCAGGCCATGAAGATTCAACACCTTGTCAGAGAGCTTAATGACCTCACTGATGGAGGAGGTTGAGTCTTCGAATCCCAAGCTTTTAGGGATGCAATCTATAAGGCTGTGTTGGTTGAACAGGATCATCTTACAAACTCGAAGGGTGATCTAAACCAACAGGGTGAGGAACTCTCTCATGATCATTTTGGTGGTTAGTTGGGGGTGCAGTCGAGTGAACCTACTTCTATTTTTAGAGGTAATCATTCTCAGGGAGCTGGGAATTCTAGATGTCCTTCTACCTTTCCAAAAGGTAATTAGTCTCAGTAGCAGGGAGGAATAATTCCTCCTACTTTTAGTGGTCCTTGGATTATAAATTTATGTAATATTCAGCACAACAAGCGTAAGCGGACAGTTCAGCCTAGTGGATCTACTTCTGGTTACAAGGGTAATCAACCACAGGGAGCTGGAAACTTTGGGAAGCCTCCTATAGTTTTGAAGGGTAACTAGAACCAGCAGGGTAAGAGATTCTTACATGGTACTAGTGGTGGTTCTCGGTCAGGGAACTATCGCAACTAGTTGCGTAGTATGCGCAATAGGACTGATCAATCAGTTCAGAGAGTGCATCAGGATGTCAGTGGGGATAGTGTTCATCAGTCCATTGCACCTTTAGTTAGAGGAAGTGGTAGTAGAGGAGCTTTTTTCTCATGTGGGAAGCTTGGCCATATTGCAGTCAATTGTCCTCAATGTGCAGTGCGGTTCTCGGGGCAGAGGCTAGTGGCTTTTGAGCCTACAGTTGGGGGTGTTTGTAGATCTCACGAAGTGTTTGCAGCCTTGGATCACCTTCTATATTTTTATCATGCTACCTTGAGTAGGGTTGTGGATGGTGGACCAGTAGCTAGTTTTCAAATTCCAGCAGTAGGGGATGATCCCCCGTGTTCAAATCAGAGTCGTAAGAAGGATTCTAAACAATTCGTGCTTTCAGTCTTTCGAGACTCGGTAGGATATTTTTTATTGAGGGATTTATATCTCTCTTTTTGTTGTAGGCTTCCAGGAGTAAGCCTAGTTTTAGGGGAGGAGGATGTAAAACCCACCTCTTAGTTTGTTTTTCAGTTTGTGGATGCCAAACTCATTTAGGCCTTTTTGTGTATGTGTGGTTTATTTCATATGGTTTGAGGATATTTATGTATTGCATTTCTTTATGTTATGGATCCATTTCTTGGTATATTATATCATCTTTTACATGTGATTTATGGTTACTTTATGATGCTTATGTATATGTTAGGATTTCATTTCGATTATGGTTTTCTAACAATATTGACCCTAGATTTATATGCACATGGATCATTGTATGTTGGACTTTACTATTTGATGTTCTTGGTATGGTATGTGACAGAGTTGTAGTTACTTACTTCAGTGAGATCTACACAATAAACTAGTCTCAACCATTATTTTCTATATTATATATGCATCTATGCTCATCTTTGTGATGACATGTTTGCAGGTACTAGGCTATGTCTTCCCTGAATTGATCTCAAAAATAATCTCAATGGTAAGAAAGGGAAGAAAATATTCAGGTCCAAATCCTACCCTAAACCTAATTTTCTTAAGTATTGGAAAAGTATCAGTTTGTCTACCCTACCCGTATTCGTCTATTTGACATGGATTCGTGGATCCTATCCTTGTGTGTGTGTGAGTGCTTTGATATTTGTGTGATTTATTTAATTGAATATTATTGGAATTAGTTATTAAATATAAGGTATCTAATTAATTGAAAATTAAATTAAAATACCTATGTTTAATTGAAAAGTTAATTAAAGTGCAATTATCAAATATTGGTATTTAATTGGAAATTAGAGTAAATATGCTTTTATGTTTTATTAAATAATAAATATTTGAGTGCATGGATAAGATTGTGCTTTAGATATTTAATTTATTTATAATATTATTTAATTAATTACATGTGCAAGTGCATTATTGAAATTGGAGTTTGAATTCAAAATGCAACTTGGTTTAATAAGTCAAAGTTGAGTTGTGCAAGTAAATAGATATTTTTAATTAATAATTATTATTTACTTTCAATTTTGAGTTGAGTCCTTTTAGGGGTTAACTAGTGTGTTGTCATTAGTGTTTGCATGATTGGGGAAAATTGATTCTCTTTAGGAGAATTCTCCTCTCATTTGGTCATAACAAGTTTTTGAAGCATTTTTGGAGAGCTTTGTGTGTTCTTGGCTTTTGGAGAAATTAAGGATTTTTATAGTTGCATGTTGAATTAAAATTTGGTGTGAATTCATGATTGTGTGTGCTTGGAGGATTCAAGGTTCAATCTTCTTCAAGGACCTAAATTCTTTTTCATTTCTTGCATTGGATCTAAGGTAGGATTTTGATCCTTTTTGTGGTTTTCAATTCTTGATTAAAAATATGTCTTCATTGTGCTTGTTGGATTAGATTTCCTTAATTAGGAGTTGTTTATGATTTTCATTAAAATGAGTGTTCTTGAAACCCTAGGTTACTTATTATTTGAGAAAAATATTATTTAGCATAGTAATGTTATGCTGCCCAATTTTCATAGAAAAATTCCTTATAAAACTCCTAGAAAATGAAAAAATTAAAATGCCCTATAGTCAGAACTATAGAAAAGGGAAAAATAATTGCTTAAGGAAAGTTACACTTGAAAAAAAAATCTATTTCCCTATTGAAAATTAATTGCTTTCAAAAAAATACTACTCACTCGAATTGATACAGTAAAAAAAAAAAAATAATCCACCAGTAAAAAAATGATACATTTCCAGAGAGGACGAAATAGGCTAAAAGACGAAAAAAAGAACAAAGAGGAATGATATATTGCTAATTCTATTTTTTCAGAATTTATTATTGTAAAAAAAAATCCTATAAAAAAATGATTTAAGAAAAAATCTCATTTTTTTTTTTAAATTCTAAAAAAAATATTAAAAAATCTAAGTGGAGAGGTGGGTGGCGGGTGCCACCGCACCCCCACCCCCCCCCCAAGCAGCTGTACCACCGCA
>MU224432.1:2274226-2285557 GCA_018584345.1 Thuja plicata | reverse complement strand
CTTAGTATTTAAATTTAATTTAAATACTCCCCCTTTTAATGTATTAAATCTTATTTAATACATTATCCTTCATTGATTCCCTTTAAATAAATTTTTAATTTATTTATTCCTTCACATGACCTAAATTATACTAAACCACAATTAATCTAAATCTAATTTGGATTAAGCTAATTCAAACCTAGATCCTACCCTATCTCACATCACTCTCACCAAATAAACCTATTCATTAATTAACTAAGGTTAATTAAGCTAATTTCTTGATTCCTACAATAATTAGTCCTAATTATTTACTCACACATGTGTGAGCAAATTTTCAAAAATTGACTTTTCCAAATAATCTTTATTTGTTGCCAATAAGGTTTCTTACACCTATGATGACACCTTCTTACACTTTCTAAAAGTGTTTTATTGGCCCAAAACTCTTACACCCTCTTACACCTTCTTACAAGATCCTTCACATGTGTACTTTAAGTACACTTTGACCCATCACATCCAAAGTTGCTCACACATGTGTGAGCAAAGTGGGCCTCTTGTATGGATTATGTGTCCCTCATGTGGCACCTATGTGGATGCCACATGAGCTCCACCTCATCCAAGCCCTCTCTCTCCTCCAAAAACTCTATAAATAGAGGCCTTTCTCAAGAGCAAATTATCTCCATTTTTATGCATTGTTATCATGTTAAAATAGCTTTAAAATTCTTAGTGCATTTTATGTTCATGCTCATTAGTTCATAGTTGAATTTAGAAATTACATGTTAGGATAATGGCAAATGAACTCATTTTTATTTATGCATATCATCTTAGCTTAGTCTTTTGAATCTTCATCATAGTATAGTATTGCACTTACATTCTCATCATTGTGGTGGCTTGAGACAAGTTCCTCATACTTGTTCTTGAGTTCTTCACTCTCTTAGCTTGCATTTTTATCATAGTGGGATTTGTAATATTGTGTTGGGAGAGCACACCCACATAAAATCTTTAAGAGCAAATCAACAAGGCATTGGGTGCCCTTGTTCAGCTCATTTGAGGTTATGGTGGAAGTCTTGTTTTAGAGTATGTTTTTAGATATGTTAATATAGTTTATTGATGTATATCTCTAACATTTGCATGCCTGAGCATGCTCCCAATAGGTAGGTTTCTAGCATATACACCTTCTAGTTCTTCATCAACTTCTTCTTTCTCATTATGGCTAGAGATGTGGAAGGATTTCTTACCATGGAATGAGGCTTTGAAAGTTGTTTCACTTTTAGGTTCAGTCTTCAATCTTGATATCTCAAATGTAGAGATTTTACTGTTCAAAGTCTCTCTCTTGAAGTCTTGTGAGAATTGCATGGTTTCCTCTAGAATACTTATCTTGTTTTCATAGTCAGATGCTAAGGTAGTTAACAGCTTGTCCATTATATCTTCTTCTGATATTTCTTCACCATTGTTTCTGATTCCAGAGACTGCTTCATTTATCCTTTGATTGTAGGATCTAATATTCTCTTCAGGTAACATCTCAAGACTGTTTTATTTCTTTTTTCATGTCTTCCTGTGCGCATTCTTTGCTTGAATATCTCCTTCAAACATATCTTCTAAATACTTCCATATGGTGTATGCTCTGTCAATTTTCTTGATCTCAGAAAATTCACTGTCAGATAGGGCACTGAGTAGGGCTTCTTTAGTGATTGCATTATTTGTAAATGTTTCCTTTTGTCTACTAGTAGCATCATCCTTTGCAAGGTTTTTCAGAGATGGAATAACAACTTCTTGTGTAGCTATCTCAAAGATCTCAAAGCCAACACACTGTAGATGTGTTATCAATTTTTTTCCAATCTAGATAATTTTCTCCATCAAACTTAGGGCTATGTTTTTTGAAGTAAGACATCTGATCTACCTTAGGCTGTTAGGCTTCTTCTCCAAGGCACTTGGCTCTGATACCAATTGTTAGAATAGTCCCAAAGGATAACTGAGAAGTGGGGGGTGAATCATTTATCAATAACTTTAATTCTTTTTCCTTCTTTAACTTCAGAATATAATTAAGTAAATGCACATTCAGATAACACAATACACAACACACAATTTGATTATGGGGAAACCAAATGGTAAAAACCCTGGTGGGAATTAGTACCCACAATGAACTATACTTGTTTATAGTAATCCTTGTTAGAAGATATTTCAACCCTGTTAGGAGTTGTACTTTACAATGCAATAAGTATAGTGACCTGATTAAGGGTCTGACCCTGTTAGGAGTCTTTTACAAATAACCTTGTTAAGGGTGAGGACTCACTATCCAAAAGCTCACTGCTTCAATGGTGAGGGCTACAACCTTCTGTAGAACAGATATGCACTATATATGATGATGAACTATAGATTAGACCTGTTGTCTTGATCACTTCCAATGTATTGTAATCTTCTACTGCTTCTTCACATAGACTCTTGATGAATGAACCACAACTGATATTCTGCTCTGTACATTTTCTGTCTCTTTTCATATCATTCACACTTAGCGTATCACAAATGATTTTCTATAAGTATCTTCCTCAAAGTATTAGATCATGGGACCTATAAGACAACTCTTCATAACATCCTTGTCTACTTAACTAAGCACGCAAGCATAATTACAATCGTGCAAGTATAAACTAAATAGTCGCGATGCTTCACTAAGTCGGCCTCACCAAATTAACTCTAACTTTGCAATCTTCTTGAAACATGTTTGGCACCTTTAGATAACTATCATCAACTCATAACTAATCTTGAATATACACACGCATATCTTAAAGATAGGCACAACTCAAGAAACACATTGAATACGTCGGCTCTGAACAGATACTCTTCCAGAACTGTAACTGCCAATAACGGAATTACACAACTTCACTGAAACATCATATATGGATCTACGTGTATGAACATAACATACTAAACATGTCTAAAAAATGTATCTAGCCACACAAGGCTTGATATCATCATTCTAATAAGTACATACAGAAAGACTACTGTGTATTATATGTTGTCATCAATGACAAACATACAATCAATCAACTACATAGAAACAAATCTCCAACAAAGACTGCAAAGACCAAATGACAGAGACAAGCATATATCCCAATGGTAACACCATTGAAGATATCCGGAGGGCTAGATACAAAATGTGGAGCAAATCTTCAAGCAATAATGAAGCTGGACCAAACAATACAAACGGTGACACCCCATCCAATGGATCCAATGACATCACCACCCCCACTTAAGCTGAACAAGTAAGTATGGAACTGTACTACACCAAGTCATATTTTGCATCAGTTCCATTATACAATTGATAGATAGTCAAAATTTGCATGAATAAAGATGCATATTATGTTACTTGTTACAATTATGAGAAAACAACCCCATCAGTAAAAACATATTGAAAATCATCGGTGAATATAGAGGATGAGTTTTCTACACTTACCAAGAATTTTCGGTCAACACATAGAATGGCTAAGTTGCTAATGTAACCCGACACCTATCGGTAAGGAAGAAAAGTTATAAAGTTGTCATGACAGAACACCGATATCTGTTGGTGAAAGAAAAAATCATAATAGCCATCCCGAGCATCCTGACAACACCAACAATGATTTTGAAAGTCTTCCCAACGACCTCCATCTTCATATCCTGATGATTCATTGAGAATTTATGATAGACTTAGGGCAAAAGTCTATAAATACTCGATGGGAGCACTTCATTTTGCACCCGTAATTTGAAGAGAAAAAGTAGAGCAAAAATAGAGTGATAAAAGAGAAGATAGCAAAGCATCCTCAACTTGATCCAGTACACAACAAATAGATCATTCATCAGTATCATAGATCAAATTAAGTACCAAGGGCACTGAAGAACTCTGTTGTTATTTTCAAGAAAGCCCTAAAATTTTTTAGAAAGCCCTAAATTTGAAAATTGATGGCAACCACTTCAAGAACTATAAAGATCAATAATGATAAGAATAATGTGGTCAGGTTAATTAATAACAACACCTATATGGAGCCCAAGTACAAGATATTCCCGGAGAGTGCATCACAACCCGATGAAACCGGCGCATTTTCTAAGATTCTAGCTAAGGTTTTGCTGATAGAGGACGTAAGGTCCTACATTCACTACAACATTGCTGAAATAGGTGATTTGGAGATGGATGAAGCTTACAAGAAGCTTTGTGATGCAGAAGGAAACCTAAAAGATTAACATAAGCATTTGCAATTAAAGGGAATAACAAATTCCCTATATTTCCCAAGGGACTTCAAAACTGACCATATTAGGTTAGTTTTGAGTAGAATGCATGACCAGAAGCCATGGTTATATCAACCTAAGAAAATCACTAAGGGTGTTCTTCATGTTGTCACTGGTTATCCAATAACCGACAAGCCTAAGGAACATAAACATCCCTCCAGGCCAGAAGTTGAAAATCTCACAAAAGATAAAAGGGATAATAGAGGTCTTAAAGTGAGCACCATCACCAACGAGGAACTGAGGTTCGGTGCATGTGTGATTGGTTACAAGATCTTTTAGGAAAGAAAGCTAAACAACATATCATCAACATCAGTAAGCACAACTTACAAGATAGTGGCAAAGGGAATTTAGATGGATTTGTGTGAGATCCTGCTAAAGCAACTTGATGAGAACATGAACACAATAAGGTCTGCAAAGACTAACACATGTAAGTTCGGCTCACTTATCATGTGTATATTTTTCTACTTTCAAGAATACTTTCCTTCAGTAGGAAAAGTGAAATGGGATACTACAAATCCGGTGACACTACAAATTAGTGAACTAATTAAGTCACTAGGAGATAACTTTGACTCAGTTATGACTGCATACTTCCTTGAATTCAAGGAAAAGATGATGGAAAGAGTAAGAATCCCTGAGAAACTAATTGAAAAACATAGGGATGAGATATGTTTGATGGTGCATATAGACGTCACCCATGTAAAAATGGTTGTACCAAGAATAGCTTGGTTAGCCCCTCTTGGTTATGAAATCAACATAGATCAAGCAACCAATGTTATTGGTGCATTGATCAATGAGCCAATTGATAGCAAACAACAAAGGTTTGGCACTTATGAAGAGGCTAGGTCAAAGATAAAAAGAGGCCTAGAAATCAAAAAGACTGTTAACAAGAAGAATAAGATGGTTAAGAATCTTAAAATGATTATATCGGTTAATGAGGAGGAACAAGAAAAAATAGAGGAAATCGATGAACATGGCACCATCAGTGAAGGGCAAGATGAGCAGAAATCAGATTCTGAAGCAACTGAGTCTGATACATCTCCACCTCCTACAAAGAAATAGAGGACGAGGAGTCAAACTGCAAAGACAGATACCACACCTCTTAAGAAAGGTCAAGTAAGGACCTATAAGAGGAAGCAACCAGCAAAGCAAACAAAGTAGTGAATAGAGAAACAAACACCCACTAAGAGGATGAAAAGAATGGTCAAGACTAAAGCTGACATAGGGGATTCAAAAGAGGATGAGCCTGATGTAGTGAAGAAAAAATTTAGAAATCAAACAATTGATGAGGTTGTTGAATCTATTGCTACATCTGGCACCATGTATGATAAGAAAATCAGACAATGGGATACATTTAAACCAGAGGACCAAAATAAGTTACAAGAGGCAATCATAAGTCAATGGTAAAATTCGAATATGTACCAGCTAAATTTGTCAACCAAATACCCAAAGAGCTGGGTAACAAAATATCTCAACAATGGTCATATGCTCTACAAACTGAAAGAGAAGCAAGGGAGAGGGTACTTGTCACACTTATGCCTACAAATTTGTAGCCAAGGTAAGAGCATACAAAGTGATAGAGAATAAGTTTATAGAGCTAGACACAATGACTGAGACTAAATGGAGACAAATCCTAGATCTGCCTGCAGAGTCAACAAGTCATGAGGAACAATTACTTCTCACCGACACACCTCATAGAGAGGAGGAGAAAGATAAGGCAAGTCCTCAGCACATTGCTTTGGACAATATTGAAGATATGGAGCTAATAGATTTGGACAAAGTCATGGATGATCTTGACATTCAAGACATCACACATTATGACTCTGATAAGGATCCTCAGGAAGAAGATGATGTTATAGTCATAACACTTAAGGATCAGATCAAGCAACAAAAAATGGAGACCCAATCCAATAAAGACATGGATGTTGCTGATGAGACATGGCAAGACACTTCATTCATTGACATAACAACACCAGACCCTGTAGAGAAAATACAAAAAGATGAATATGTCACTGCTCAAAAAGACCCAACTGACGAGTAGGACATCACTCTAGATACATCACATGCTAGCACACAAAGCAATATGCCAGTATTGATGAAGGCCATCAATATAATAGAAGGTAATGAAGGATCTACTGTAGAAGATACAAGCACACCCAAGGACAAGGGTGATATTGAAGCAAAAGACACCACAGATGACACAAAGGACACAACTACAGAGAAAGCTCCAACTGATGATCAGAAAGATAAGTCTACTGATCAAAGTAAAGAGGAAGCACAAAAGGTAGAAGAGGACACGCAAAAAGAAAAGAGTGGAGAAACAAAGAAAGATGAGTTGGAGAAGAAAATAGAAGAAATATCTACAGAGACACCCAAGGTTGATGGAGAGATGTCTTCACAAAACTGATAGGTGCACCCCAAGAAGAAAACACAAGAAGCATCTTCAACAAAGCCTTCGCTAAGAACTTCAGAGAGGACAAATGAACTAGCAATGGTAGTTCATACATATGCGTCCACACAGATCTCAAAGAAGAAGAAGAGCAACATAAGAATCCAGTCACTCTAGCTGAAATCATTGAGATTCTAGTTTGTGATCCAAGGACATTGGATCCAACTGAATTGACAGAGTATGCAAGACTTTGTGAGAGGAAGGAAATGAAAGACAAGTTGAGAAAAGCCACAAAAGAGGCAAAGGTACTTGAAGTAGCACAAGGAATACTTCAACAAATTGTACCTGATGTAGATGTTGATAAAAAAATCCCCAATGCTTGATCAATTAGTGGTTCTCACAGATGCAATCAAATCTTAGAACATAGATACTGAGAAGGTCATGGAAGAGAGACTTGAATAGAAATATGAGTTCAAGCTAGCAGAAATGATAATACAAGAAGTGGCATTGCAAAAGGTAAAGCTTTCTAAATTGGTTAGCACAATAGATCCAATAATCTCAGAAGCTATAACCTTGATACAAAATTTATGCACACTTGATCAACTCACCCAGGGGTATGCCGACAAGATAGCACAAATAGATGTTGATCTTCAAACAAGTACACAAAGTCTCATGAATAGTGAAGAGGCAATAAAATTGCACAATGAGAAAATCAAGTAAGCTAAAAAATTGAGACAAGACATACAAATTGTAGAGACAAAGTTTAGAGATGAGGTAAATGAGCTTCAAGCACAACTCTTACCGACATTCTCACTACTCTATAAACATATGACAAAGGCAAAAGCACTAATTTCCACCCCAGAAATGTCTGTCCTAGACAACATTTATGATATGCATGTACGGCTAGAGCTAGAGCACATGGCACTAGAACTACTGAAAGAAAAATGGGAGAAATTGCTCGAAGATATCAAGAACACCCACTCACATATTCTTGACACATTGTAAGTTACACATTTTTTGCATCTTATAAGTTGTAGATTTTTGTCATGAGTATCAAATAAAGGGGGAAGTGATATGTACAGTCATAGTAAAAGAAGGGGGAAATGAAAGGAGGAAATGATGTGTACAGTCAAACATTTGAAAGAGCAAAGAATAGGGAATGTATAGTACAGAGGCAAGTAAACATGTACATTATACTTATACTATACCAATGCATACAGTTAGGGGGAGTCATATAATGACAAATATATATACATGGTGTACGTACTAAACACTTTAGTATTATGCACATATCAGTTTTTTATACTCATGTCAAAGGGGGAGATTGAAGGAATTGTATTTTTCCATTAGTATATACAAGGAAAAACATGATCTACACCATCATTTTACACTACACTGACAAACAGGGCACAACACTACCCAACGCAGGTTACCCGATACTGCCAAGTACAAAGCATCCTGACAAACACTATTCAGTGTTACCCGATGACAAAAAGGATAAAGGAACCTGATGAGTAACAACAGTGCAACCCGGTGGAATAGAAAAGAGAGGAACCTAACAGATGAAGGGAACCTGACGATCAGTTCAACAAAGGAACACCGATAGACTTTCAGTTCAACCTGACGACCAAGAATCAATAGTCAGTTACATCCCGCAAAAAGTGGATGTAACTTTCCATGTCAGATAAAATACTGACGTTGTATATTTAGCTTCTTTTTTTATTTTAAATCTATTATGTGCGGAGGAAGCAATGTAATTATTATTGTTTTAATCAGTTTAACTATTTTAAAACATGCAAACTAAAGGATCAAGGTTAATTTGTAAACCTTGGATCAAGAGTTAACATTGTAATGTGTGATTCTGGAATAGGTCAAATACTTGTATAAATAGATGCTCAATCTATTGTGAACATGTTGTTCGATGATGATTGTAGCCACTGAGAGCATCTAAGGATCAGACAAAAGAATTCATGTAGAAGAACATAAAGGATCAAATCAGTATCAAGAACAGAACACAGGCTAGCGACGAGCAGAGAAAAGGTATTAATCAATCACTATAGGTGATATTCATATTATGAGAGCTTTAATGGATCTATGATCAGCAATAATAGATTGCATACAGTCAGGTCAAACATATTGTACTCATTCTAACAAGTGTAGTACACTTAATAAATCCTTTCAAGAAAGGTGGACCTAACAGTCCTATTGTAAATCTCTTAACCGAGTGCACACTTAAATCAGTGTTGCTAAAGCTCTTAATAGAGTACATCTTAATCGGTCTCCACTTTAATACTCCTAACAGGGTAGATCATCAGAAGTGATCAATTGTAAGCCTTTACTGGCTCCCTTCCATTATGCAGATAGTGAAGTTTTGTGGGTGTCATCCCCACTGCAGTTTTTACTTCCTAACAGGAGTTTTCTATGATATCATATCTTGTGTTATGTGTTTATTACTTTCATGAATGTTTCTATGAATGTTGAAAACAATTAAATATTATGAATTAATGTTACATACATAAGAAAGAACATCATAAATTATCGGTAATACAGTAAAGAATGATTGCTAATGATCAAAGGTGAAAAGTGTTAAAAATTTTAGAGGTACTGATTCACCCCTCCCCTCTCAGTACTACTTCTCATTAACCCCAACACTTCATGCTTGGATGATCCTTGTTGCATTTCTTCTTCTTCTATCTTCTTCATCTTCTAGAGACTTGTTCAGTTTCATGAGTTGTATACTTGTGTTATATGTGGATATTGGTTGATGTCCTTTGGAGGATGTGTTATTTTGTATTGTTATGTATTATTGCATACCCCGTGTTGGCACGAGCAAAATTTAAATATTTTATTTCAATGCTTTAATATTATTTATTTGTTTTTAAAATAAAATAAAATTTAAAAAAAGAAAGATATAAAAGGAATGAGGTAAAAGGGTGGACGAAGGGAGTTGAACACTAGACCTCCCAATCCAACCCTTCTATCCTAGCTACCCATCCTACCCTCCCTAACCGATTGTTCTAATTAATTTCTTGAGCTTAAGTGTTAAATTAAGAGCATATAATATTATTATATTGTCATTTCTATCCCATGTTAATATTGAAGAGTATGTGTTGGGATATGTTATTTAATATATTGAAAAATTATTTTGGAGGGAGAATTATTTTATATTCATCCAATTATTTCAAAACAAATCAGAGGATATTTTGCATGTGGAATTAGGTTTTCAAAAATATTTTAATATGTTTCCTTATGCAGACTACTTAAACATATTTTTAGAAAAGTGAGATGTTTTTAATATTCTAGGGTGAGTAATAATATCTTGTAACTTTTATTTTACCCTAGAATTTAAAATTCATTTGTCATCATCGAGATAAAATGTAAAACAATTCCTAGGGTGAATTATTATGTTATATGATTTTTAAATGAAATTCCCTATTGCAATGGGATAAGAACTTATGGAATTATAATTAATTATGAGGGTGGCTTGCATTTCTTATTTTTACCCTACGTGAATAAATTAGCAAATTGTATATTAGGGTAAGTCATTTGTTAAATACCCTAAGATGATAATGTGATTTTTGTTATTCAAGGTTATTATTATGTTAGGGTAATTGTTATTTCAATGTTGAAAGTATATGAAAATATTTATGGGGTATCCTATTATTAATAAGGAATGTACTTTTGTTTGGATAGGAGTATTTTTAAATAAAGAGTATATTTGTTAAGTACATTAAAAACCATTATTACATCCCTTATTACCCTAATCCTTAACTAATGTTTTTCCCTAAAGTATTAGTTTCAATAATTATTAATTGAAGATACGTTATATATTTATATTGGAATTTTATGCTAAGAGAGAATTACTCTAAAAGGATTATAAGATGTTACCAAAAATGAATGGTCCTACTCTTAAAAAAAACTAATTACCTATGTTTATGTGCAGGAAATTATGCAAAGGTTATTTTTCGAAAAGGGAAAACATTTGGCCAATGATTTTACTGAGCAAGATACAAAGGTTGTTGAAGATTGATTTTGCACAAACAAATGTGAAGGTTGTAATAGTTAGGGGGTGGTTTTTGGGATTACGTTATGAGATTAGTTAGAGTGAAAAGGTATGTCTTTTCACGAGTAATGTTTCAGGGTTTATAAATATGTGAGTCATTTGAAGAACAAAAGGATCATCATCATTATCAACATAAAAATATTTTAACCAGTTCATGCTTTTATTCCAAAACCTTATGGGATACTATGGATCAATACATGTGGGTCGAGTGATTTTTCAAGCTTAATACAAAATCTTTGTTCAAAATTCATCGGTGATATATTTTCCTCTGTGTTAGTTTGAGTTGGTTCTTTGGATAAAGTATCTTTACTTTCTTTAAGATATTTGATTTATTATAGCGCAAGATCAAATGGGAATTGTAGAACTATATTCAATTGGTTTCTCATTGTGTATGGCTAAGCGTGCCTTTTGAATACTGTAGGATTCAATTGGTTTGTCCTCTGAGGATTAAATTCCATTTGAATAGTTGTCTTCCTTTTTAGTTTGTTGTTTTTAATTAATCATTTTCTTGAAGTGATCGATTTATTTTAAATTTGTCTCCAAAGTTATACGTTTTAATTCAAAGTGTCACATTGTTGTTAATAGATTGAACTTGAGGAATTTTGGCATTGATCATCAATTAAAGGAATCACACATAGTAATCACA
>MU224432.1:2207080-2224382 GCA_018584345.1 Thuja plicata | reverse complement strand
CACTACAATTTGTAGTAGGATAATTGAAAAGGAATAAATTTCTAACCTTATACCAATATCATAGGTTAATTCTTGGGAATATATGCTCATGTAGCCCATGGTGCCCTAGCAGTGGTCTTACCATAATCAAATCACAAATTTATTACCTTGAAATTAATTTTGTAGTTGCAAAAAATTAAAACTTAGGTGAAGTTGCATTATATGCTATATCATTCATTGAATCATGGGAATACGGGCTCTTGTATCCCATAGTGCCCTAGAGTGGTCTTACCATTATAAAATCACAATTTTATTAACTTTCAATCCAATCTACAATTGCAAAACAACAAAAAATAGATTAAATAACTTTTAATACTATATTAGCTTCTTGGTAAATTACAATTTCACCTGTTATATTTTGAAAAATCACAATTTCACCTGTATGTTTCAGTTTGAGATGAAGAGGCAGGGGTAGTTTCTATGCTAGTTTTTTTTTCTTTTCTTTTCTTTTCATTGTCCTCTTATTTTGCTCTTTCAAAATATATTGTAGATCATCACCTCCCCATGTGCTGATTTTATTGTTTTATCTTTTCTTCCTACTCACTAATTTAATAGCTATGTCATAGAGGTAGGGAAAAAATATCAGTATGAATGCTCAATGCTTGGCCAGTACCATGTGAATGGATACTTCCCAAGATCAGTCTGGATCCTTACAACGTTGAAATATTTTCTAAACTTTTTTTAGTTATTGAAAGTTTACCTTCCAAGAACTTGAATAAATGAGATTGAATAGACCCTCAAAAATAGTATTCCGCTTTGAAAATCATTGAGATTCAATCCTATGTTGCATACTCTTAAAAATATATCCTCTTGTCTTAATAATGTTGCAAAGGTCAGAGAAAGAGTATACCATTTATTTTTTCTGAGATTCAACCCTATTAAAGCAATGGTTGAAGGAGACACAAAATAAATTATCAACTAATTTTTTAATTAGACCTTAGTCTGCCTTATCAAAGGAAAATTAATAACAACATATACCGAGTGGAATTAACATGAATCTCAGAAAAGATGTAGAATTCGCTATCCTTCTCCTCTTTTATTGAAAAATTAATTTACAATCAATGAAGAATAGTCAACTTTCAAAGGGTCGCATGATTCATGGGACACAAGCTAACATCCTTCAATTTTGTCAAACCTTTTCCATGTGTGAATAAAACTCCAAATCATAATTTCAAATTATGTTTTGATTCCAATCTCACGTAGCTAGCAAATTATCTGCCTCCCCATTTCATCAACATACCCTTTACATGTCCTTTGGATCGTTGAGAAACAGTTGACAAAGTAGTTGGTTTACAAATTACTGACAGAACGATGAAACATGTATTATGCTAACACTACGCATCTTCTTTGGTACCACATGTGAATCTAAAATAAAAAAATTCATTGATTTAAACATATGTATTTGATTCAAACAATGTGCCTTTAAATAGGAATCACATAAGATAGTTCCAAAAAGTGGTAATCAAAAAAGATAACTGTAAAATAAAAAATTAACTTGTGTAGATATGTAATATGCCAATAGTTGCATCCACTTAGGTTGGTGCAAACACATTGATACTGAAAAACCTAACACTGCATGGAAACAATCAATGAGCCTTGAGATATAGCAATTAGAATCATACTCGTAGTATAGTTGAGCATCTAGAACTTGAACGGAAGTAAGATACTGACAATACCCACACTCCAAGATCTAAAAAAGAAATGCAAAGAATTCAGATTTCTCCTTTGAAATCCTCTTTGTCTTCGCTATCTTAATAGTGTTTCTCCTTACTTGTGCTAACATGTGTTACAAAATATTCATTATATTGACATGTGTAGATATAATTCGCATAGGAGGGTGTAATAGTGCATTATATTTGTAAGCATTCTAGTGCGTATTCTAATTCAACTACTATACTTTCAATGAAAAGATTAGTAAAAGGAAATATATTATATATATTAATAGATGATTAATATATATATATATATATATATATATATATATATTTTAAATGAATATGTCATCGCTATTTCGATGACCATCCAATATATCAATGAAATGGTTCGACCGGAATGCTACAGTATCAATGATTTTTGACGTCTCTATTTCGACGGACTGAAACTAGATCAATGAACAAATTCAACCAGAATGCCACAATATCAATGCATTCCGATGTCTCTATTTCAATGACAATGACAATTATCAACAAACTATTTCGACCGGAATGCCACAGTCTCAACGCATTTAGAAGTTGATATTTTGACGATGATGACAATGATCAATGAACTATTTCGACCGGAATGCCACAGTCTCAACACCTACTGAAGTTGATAGTTCAACGATGATGACAATGATGAACAAACTGTATCGACCGCAATGTTCATAGTCTCAATGCATTATACAGTCGATCATTCGACCACTATTACGGTCGATAATTTGACACATCATTTTGTTGGAATTAATGGGAAGTGTGTACTGAGAGGGGAGGGGTGAATCAGTACCTCTAAAAATTTTGTATCTTTTAACCTTTATCCATTGTGTAATCATTTTTTGTAACCAACCATCTGTTCTATACTATCTTGGGGTAAGATTTATCAATTCAAAAACTTAACAAACATGTGAACATTCATAGAAACATTCATGAAAGTAATTGACACATAACACAAGAAATGATAATGCAGAAACCTTTGTAAGAAGGTAAAAACTGCGGTGGGGATGGCACCCAAAAATTCTTCACTATCTGCAGATTGGAAGGGTCTGGTCAAGGCTTACAATTTGATCACTTCTAATGATCTACCCTGTTAGGAGTATCTGTGGAGACCTGTTAAAGTCTACTCTATTAAGATCTCTTGCAACATTGTTTAGTGTGCACTCGATTAAGAGATTTACAATAGGATTGTTAAATCCACCTTCCTTGAAAGGATTTTTACACTTTGCTTCACTTGTTAGAATGTAATAAAATTACTCTTTGACCTAAGTGTATGAAATCTGATATTGTTTATTACAGATCCATTCAAGATTACAAGTATATATGTATCACCTAATGTGATTGAATAATACCTATGTTTCTCGGTAGCCTCTATTCTTGGTTCTTGATAACCAAATTCACCTTTTGTTGTTCTGGCGCTTCTTGAAACTCTCATTTTGATCCATAGATGTGCTCATAGGCTACATTCATCCTCTCATCCATCATAATGAATTATTACAACATCTATCTATAAGATAGATTGACCTAATTAAGTTTCACATAAAATAATATTAACTCTATCATAATAGGTTTACAACTTGACCTTGATCTTCTAGTCTATATGTTTTAAATCAATTAGACTGATTAAAACAATTACAATAATGTTTCTTGTCCCTTAATTAATTCTTTTAAAACAAATCAAGACTCTATAAATAGAATACAATTGTTTTATCTAACGAGGAAGTCAGATCCACTTTTTTCGGGATGTAACTGACTTTTGGTGTTTGATGCTCGGTTTGCTCTGAAGTTAGTTTATCTATCTTTCGATGTTCCTTTGATTGAACTATCCATTGGGTTCCCTTGCTCTGTCGGGTTCATTTGTTTTTGCTCTTTCAGTTTCGCTTGATATTTGTCTCCTCGGGTGTCTCTTGAACTTTATACTTTCGGTGATCTCTGATATTTGTACTTTCGGTGTTTCTAAAATTCTGCCTTTTGGTGAAGGTTTACCAAATGTTTTCTTTGCATACTAATGGAAAAATAATGTCATCAATCTCCCCCTTTGACATTAGTATCAAAAATTGATATGTGCAAAATACTAAAGTGTTTAGTATGTACACCATATATATTCCTTAGTCATTTCATGACTCCCCCTATGAATATGTCGGTATAGTATAAGTGTATGTACATGACACTTTGTTCCTTTTCACCTTGTGCTGTATATATCATATCATACCATTATTTTCCTTTTTTGTTCTTTGCACTGTATAGTTTCCCATATATACATATCATTATTTTCCCCCTTTTTTGATAATAAGGGCAAAGGTGTATACCTATAGCTTATCAAAAATATGAGTGTGAGGACTTCATGTCCTCTATCATCTTCTCCCATTTTTCCTTCAGGTTGTCTAGAGCCATGTGCTCGAGTTTTATCCTTGCATGCATATCATAGATGTTGTCTACTACAGACATCTTGGGGGTGGCTATAAGTTGCCTTGTTGAACTGATATGTTGTTGAAGTAGTGTAAGACTTGGTAGAAGTTGAGCTTGGAGATTGGTAACTTCTTCCCTAAATTGTGATTCTGCTTCCCACAGTTCTTGTCTTAACCTTTTGATCTCAACAATTTTCCCATAATGCAACTTTATTGATTTGTCATTGGTGGTTAAGCCTTTAGCACTTGTAGCTAGATCAAAATATAACTTTGTTATTTTATCCCTATGCTCCTTACTGAATTTTTCAAGTGTGCTCAATTTTTGTATCAAGGAAATAGCTTCAGCAATTATTGGATCTAATTCACTTGCTAATTGTGAAATATTTACCTTGTTTTCTGCCACTTCTTGGCTGATCTTTTCAATAAGTTTGTACTAATATTTCTTCTCTGATCTCTCCTCAATTTCCTTTTCTGCATCAATAATCTGCGTTGTGATGGCCTTGGTAAGAGTGGCTAGTTGATCAAGGATAGGTTTATTGGTGATCAACATCAACATCAACATTGGGTACAATCTGATTCAAGATGTCCCTAGTTTTCTCTAGTACCATGGAGTCTCAGTGCTCCCTTCTTATCTTCTCTTGTAGTGCCTTCCTTTGGCATATCTCACCATACTCTTTTAGTGATTCATAGTCTAGTGTAGTCGGGTCACACTTAGGTATCTCAATTATCTCATCTAGAGTGACTTCCCACTTAGTCTTCTTGGTTTTCTTCTTCTTCTTCTGAGACGCACTTGAATGTAGAACCATAGCCATATTTTTAGCTTTGTCTGTTGTGTTGGATGAAGTGATTGGGGGTGTTACCTCTTTTTTCTATTGTGCCTCTGTGTCAGCTTGCTGGTTTTGAGTGGACGTCTCCACATCAACCTTGACATTATTTGTAGCTACCTTTTTGGTTTCCTTAGGAGTGTCATCTTTTGTTTTAGCTCCTTCATCGGTATCCTTATGTACTTCATCTTCCTTTGTCTATGCATCCTTCTCAATATTGTCTCCATTTTTTTTCTTTGAATCTCCTTTTGCAACCTTGTCAGTATCGGTTTCATTTTCAGTGTCTCCAATGACATTCTTGTCATCGGTGTTATCTTTCTTTCCTTCATCCCATGCATCCTCAGGAATGCTTCAATCTTTTTTAGTTGATATCTCCTTTTCCTAGAGTATATTTATGGCTTGCATCAATATTGGCATGTTGCCTGGTATGTTCACCTATGAAGTATCAATTGTAGTGTCATGTTTGTCTGTCTTGTCCTTGGCAACAATGACATCTTCATATTTTTGTATTTCATCTGCAGGATCATTGGTGATGTTAATAATTGTATTGTCCACAATTTTGTCCATAGTAGTGTCTGGCCATGTTTCATCTTCAACATCCATGTTCTTGTTTTCTCCCTTGTCTAGTTCAGTTGTTGTGACATCTTCATCATTGATAGTAATGTGCTCGGAGCTCTGTGTAGCCTGATTTTTAGTCTGATGTAAATATTTGTCAGGGCTTGCCTCCTTAAAAGGTATGTTGAGTATCTTACTCCATTTCTTATTGCTTTCCCTTTCAATTTATATTAGCCTTTCCTCTAAAACTTTATATGCTCTTAACTTTGGTGAGAAATTTTGTACATGTTTCTCTAACATTTCTTTTATCTCCACTATTTTGGATTTGGGAGGCATGAGAGAAACAAGTACCCTTTCCCTTATCTCTTTCTCTCTCTTCAATGCCTATGAGCATCTTGAAATTACTCTGTTGTTCAGCTCCTTGGCAATCTTGTCATCAAATTTCATTGGAACATATTTAAAGTTTATCATTGCCTTTATCACTGCCTCTTCTACCTTATTCTGGTTCTCAGGCTCTAGTGTTAGCCATTTCCTAATCTTTGTGTCGGTTAGGCCTCCTCTTTGTCCAATAGATTCACATATTTCATCAATTTTTTGCAGAATTTTACTCTTCTCAGCTTCTACACCCTCATCTTGTTTGGTGTCCTCTATGTCCTCTTAGTTCTAATCAACCTTCTTCTTTTTGTTGGCCCTCTTTTCTGTGTTTCAGTTTTCCTCTTATAGGTCCTTACTTGACCTTTCTTTAATGGTGAAGGACTTGTGTCCTTAGCTGTTTGACTTCTTGTCCTTGTAGCAGCTATAGTTCTAGGCTTCTTAGTTGGTGGGGGTAATGGTGTCTTTGACTTTGTAGACTCAGAGTCACTCTTCTTCTTAGCTTCACCGACGGGTGACTGACCCTCGATTTCTTCTATTTGTTTAGTTTCTTGCTCTTCTGGTATTGATAGTATTTTCGTTAAATTACTGACCATTTTGTCCTTCTTCCTGTCTATCTTCTTTACAACAAAGCCAGTTTTGAATCTTTCTTTGGCTTCTTCATAAGTGTCGAACTTGGGTTATGTGTTATCAATTGGCTCATTTATTAATGCATCAATTGCATTGGATGCTTGATCTATGTTCACTTCATAGTCAAGTGTTTGTAGCCATGTTGTTCTTGGTACAACAGCCTTGATGTATGTGTAGTCTGTGTCTACCATGAAACATATATCAGTCTTGAATTTCTCAATTAATTTCTCGGGGATCCTTACTCTTTTCTGCATCCTTTCCTTGAATCCAGTAAAGTAATCATCCATGACTGACTCAAAATTGTCTCTTAGTGATTTTACAAACTCACTAATCTGTATGGTGACTAGTCTAGTTGTATCATATTTCACATTTCCTATTGATGGAAAAGATTCTTGGAAGTAGAAGAATATGCACATGATAAGTGAACCATACTTACATGAATTTGATTTTGCATTTCTGATTATCTTCAAGTTTTCTTCTAACTGGTTGAGAAGAAGTTCTAACAGATCCAAATGATTTCCTTTCTTTACAATATTATATGTTGTATCCACTACTCTAGATGCTATGTTGTTCATCCTTCTAGCTTGAAAGAACTTGTATCCTAGGACACATGCTCCAAACTTTAGTTCATCATCTGTGATAGTGGATACCTTAAGTCCTCTTCCATCACACTTAGCTCCTGTATTCTTCTCAATTTCAGCCTTGGGTGGGTGCTTTCATGATTTTACCTTATTGGTTATTGGATAACCAATGACTACATGAATAACATCTTGTGTTATTGGTTTAGGCTCATCTAGCCATAACTTATGGTTGTGGATCCTGCTCAATACTAACTGAATCCACTCAGTCTTGAATACCTTTGGGAACAATAGGGACCTTATGATCCCTTTCACTTTGATGTGTTTGTGCTCATCTTTTATAGAGCCATCATATTTGCATAGCTTATTGAAAGCTTGTTCAACCTCCAGGTCGCCAATTTCTGTAATTTTGCAGTGTATGTATGCTCGCATGTCTTCGACGAGCAAAACCCTAGTTGGTATTCATGAGAATACTCTAGCATTGTTGGGTTTAGATGAAACCTCTAGGCATATCTTATAATGTGGTTCCTCACATGCACTATTCTTGATAAGTTTGACCTTATCCTTCTTGATGCTCTTCAGTTTAGCGGTTCTTGATGTCGTGGCCATTGTTCCTGAAATTAGGGCTTTCTGTAAAGAGATAAATAGAGTTCTCACTTTATACTAGTACTTAATTTTCACCTATGTAGTTGTAAATAATCTGTTAGGAGTGCAGTAAATCAGGTTGGAGTCGCTCTGCAATGTTGTCGCTTCTTGCTATGTTTTCACTCTAGTTGCTTCGCTCAAATCGTAGGTGAGAAATGAAACCCTAAAATTGCCTTTTTATAGATTGTTTCCCTAATTTGATTCATTAATGCTCAACCACTCCTCAGTGTGTGAAGGCAGAGTCATCAGGTTAAACACTAACTTCTCTTTTCAGTGATAACGTGATGCTTCAGGGCAGTCGTCTAACTTATTTCTTTTACCGGTGGATTTCGGTGTTTAGTGAACACAACTTTTTAGCTTGCTTTATTACCGATGGATTTCGGTTTACACTAGAAACTTTAGCTTTTACATGTTAATCGACAATTCTCGGTAAGTGTAGACAATTTAGCTTTGAACATATACCGATGTATTTCAGTATGTATTAACCGATGAAATAGTTTTTACAAAATTTAACAAGTAATACCATAATGCATCTATAATCATGCTAATTTGGCATTTCAACTATGTATGATTGGAACTGATTGAAAAATATAACTTGGTGTAATGCAGTTCCATACTTATTTTTCTTAGGTGGGGGTGGTGATGTCACCAAATCCATTGGATAGGGTGTCACCAATTGCATTGATTGGTCCAGCTTCATTAGTGTTTGTAGCTTTCCTCCACATTTTGTTTCTCATCTTCTACATGTCTTCAATGGCATTTCCATTAGGGAAGGTGTTGGTCTCTGTCATTCAGTCTCTGGAGTCTTTCTTGAGATGACCAACTTTATGACAGTGTAAACATGTCATTCCGGGGTTAGTCCAGCCTCTAGACCTTCGTGTCCACTGTCTCATATAGTTTGCAACAATGTAAGAAAATTACTCTTTGACCTGAGTGTATGCAATCTTGTACAAGTATATATGTATCATCTAATGTGATTGAATAATACCTCTGTTGCTTTGTAGCCTCTATTCTTGGTTCTTGATAACCAAATTCACCTTTTGTTGTTGTTCTTCTTGAAAATCTCAGTCTAATCCATAGATGTGCGTGTAGGATACATTCATCCTCTCATCCATCATAATGAATGATTACAACACCTATTTATAAGATAGATTGACCTAATTAAGTTTCACGTAAAACAACATTAACTCTATGATCATAGGTTTACAATTTGACCTTGATCTTCTAGTCTATATGTTTTAAATCAGTTAGACTGATTAAAACAATTACAATAATGTTTCTTGTCCCTTAAGTAATGGTTTTAAAACAAATTAATACTCTATAAATATAATACAATAGTTTTATCTAAGGTGGAAGTCAGATCCACTTTTTTTGAGATCTAACTAACTTTCGGTGTCTGATGCTCGGTTTGCTCTGAAGTCAGTTTGCCTGTCTTTTGGTGTTCCTTTGATTGAACTGTCCATTGGGTTCCCTTGCTCTGTCGGGTTCCTCTATTTTTTCTCTTTCAATTTTGCTTGAGATTTGTCTTGTCGGGTGTCTCTTGAGCTTTATACTTTCGGTGATCTCTGATATCTGTACTTTCAGTGTTCCTGAAAGTTTGTCTTTCAGTGTAGGTTTACTGAATTTTTTATTTGCATACTAATGGAAAAATAATGTCATCACATTTTTGTGTCACTTGATCGATGAAAAAACTCTGACGATAAGAGTGGGTGTTTGGCCGACCAACTCACGTCGAAAATATGGCCAAAATTTACTAGTGAAGATTTAGCAATATAGAATAGCCCAACTACTCAGATTCATGTAGGTACCACTACCCCAAAAACTCAAAACTGGTTAGAGTTGTCAGTGAGTAAGAAACGAGGCATTATCCTTGTTTCAACCCCAATTGGAGACCTAGTCAGTAAGTATTTGGGGAAAACACCAAGAGTGAAAAATCCAAAAATAGAATCCATGCTTGATGTAGATTCAAAGACAGGCTATTGGATTGCAGAAATATTTAAACCCAATTCTGATAAGACCAGTGAAGAGGTCAGTGAACAAGACTTAAATATGGAGAAAGTAGATCTGGGTGTGGCTACAAGGGCTTTTGATTTGAAAATCTTGAACTCGGCTAATAAAAATATTAATCACAGGGTATGGAAGGATGTCAAAGATAAGATGAATTTGAAACAAGCTCTCTGTGAGATGGCGAAATATATTCAACAGCTATAAAGCCATGTTCCTCATCCCCTGTATGTGGTCCCTATCAACTTAGATGTTAAGTTCCCAGAGAATCAAAAGTTCCAAGATCAATTTCATAAGGACATATCAATATCTAAGAATATCTTCAATTGGATTGAAAAAATCACCAAGGAATTCACCAAATTCACTCATGATTTTGGTGATTTATTCAAAAGGTCTATAACACTTTAATCGCAGCAATGGAAGCAAATTTTAAAGCATGGAAGAAATAAAAACAATGGTTGGAGATAGTGGTGGTAAATATGGAATAAGTCTATAGAAAAGGCACTCTTGGTTGGAGACAGTGGTGATAAATATGTGCACTCTATGAGCAAGTTGGTGAAGAATCCACTCAGGTCATAAAAGCACTGAATTGTGTGAAGGAAGTCACAAACACTAATATTGACTGTCTGGGTAAACTCATTGAGCATGAAGCAGGATCTAAAATTGATATTGCTAAGATGCTGACCTCCTATGAGGAAAAGATGAAAAGCCTGAAGACAACCAAGGATATAGAGATAAAGGACTTTACAATGAGTGTTCGAATAGAGTCGTTGGAGGTTCTCGGCTATGAACAAATGAAGTCGCTTAAGGAAAAGCTCAAGAAGATGAAAAACTACAAAGACATTTGGGAACATAGGTTCGAGACTGTTGCCACATCAAACCATGAGATGCTCGCGAACTCCTCAGAACCTTTCAAGGAATGGAGCGCTGCACTGGATGCCACCAAGGCCGTTGAAGATAATACAGTTAGGAATTACCAATTGGTCAATTAGTCCTTTTAGAGGATAGTTCTAAATTTTTATAGTTTAATCATAGTTCATGCTATTTTCAAGGACAATCAGTTACTGAAAAATGAATAGCCCTGAGTGGCTTTATATACAATTTTTTATGACCATTACAAGGTCGATTCTCTAGTTTTAAAGACATTACTATACTTTTTTTTTGGTTTTTCTCTGTTTTATACTGTGAAAATTATCAGCATATGAATATAATATCAGTTGGTTTATAACAAATTATAGTATTTTCATTGATCAGTTGGTATGATGAAAGGTATGGCTTTTAATTTCAGTTGAATGTTAATACTACTTTGATCTGTGTGTATGTTTTGAGGTTTTATTACTTATCCTTCGAAGATATGATATTAGGTTGAATCGGCCTTTATAAATTTTATTCTATTATATCAAAGTCAGTTGGCTCATGGTAGTTGAATCTTTTTCTGAGAACTCAAGCATTTTATTATAAATTCATAATGGAATTTTGCTAGCCTTTCATTCTTTCTGGTTAAAAGTATTTCTGAATTTGGTTCTTTTATAATAAAGGTTCTTAACAGATTAATCTTTATAGAAGGTAGCTTCTCCTTTGAAGCAGATAGTATAGTCGTGAAAGACTAACTCAACTATCAGTGGCAATTTTCTTTATGAATTGGGTTAAGGAGTTATTCATTTGTTTATCTTTAAGAGAATAAAAATTTGTTCGCTAACAGAAAGGAAGGAAATCTAGATAACCATAAACTCTAAATACTACTATACCATCTCTTATCAATAACTCAATAATTAGTCATCAATTATATCTAGCCAATGTGAATAATTGTGTGTACTATTTATTGGTATTTATAGTAATAACTATAATATAAATTATAGTTGGCATAGAATTGAAAGTACCTTAGAGTGAATCTTAATGACATAGATGCTTTAGGTTATAATAAATAGTAGACACATATTATTTTCATAAATCAATAGTCCCAAGATACCCAAAGCACATTCTTGATCCTTCTTAAGATAAAATAATTCTTAATATAGGATTCATAGTTTACTAAACATTTTTTCATGGTCAAACATACTTAGAATTAGGTGTTATTCAAGTATGATGTTACAATTATCCAAGAGGACCTATCATAATAAATGTATGCATGATACTAGATTTGTGACCACAATCCATAATGGTACAAGCATATATAAAGAATTTACAATGATGAGTTAATCACAACTGAACCCCTTACCAAAATATGCATCATTGTATCATGAGGGTGAAAATTCATATCTACCAGGATCATTCAATAGTAATTAAATTCCTTAAAAATTACATAACCTTTTTTATTATTTGAGATATGTATGGCTAGTTGAACTATTACAATAATAAATTCTAGTCCTAAATAAATGTCATGTACAATATGGAGACTTGGTTACATATAATATTATAATAATCATAGAATACTTAAACCTACACATGTCGAACAAGGGGTTTTTGACAAATGTTACACATATTATGATTTAAAAAATAAGAAAGTGTGTATTCCCTTTCAAGCCCCCTTACTGGTACTTTGTTGAGCCTACAAATATATCCTAGGTACTTTACCTAGGTTCCCTAATAGACAAAACTCTAAATGATATATCTATATTTGTGCAAAGAAACACCCAATCCATTCTAAGTTTCTCAAATAATATAATCAAAATTTCCAAAATGCATTGTTGTCTTGTTTATTTCCTTGATTTCTCTTAGCAGAGAAATACGCATGTGCCAAGGAAAATATTGATTAATTTATTAATCTCTAGATTCTTTCTTTACTGCATTACCATTGTAGACTAAATGGTACTCTTTGAGGGTCGAGAATAGAATTATGTATCTTCCACCACACTTTACAAGCCTTGGTAGTGGGATGAAGGCCATATATCTATCTCTTAATGGAGGTCAAAACTTATTTAAACCCTTTTATTTAAGGTTTTACCAAAATAAACAATCAAAAATTGAATATTGTAAATTTATAATCAATCACTCCCACCTCTTTTGATAAACATAAACATTATTTGGTTTATGTGATAATAAGAATATCTTAAAGATCGAGATAGGATACAATAAATAAATTAGGTATCTTTAAATATTCAAGTATTACATTTACTATTATATGTATAATCTCACTAATATCATGAATATTTTAAGTCTCAACTTACCAAACATCCTACAATAAAAGCAGCTTACCAACAATGTAGCTAGGGATAGTTAGTGACATTGTTTGGGGAAATAGTAACGCAATGATTGGTCAAGTGATCAATTCCCTAGAATGTAATAACAAGATCATATAACCCATCTAAGCATTAATTACTTTGTCATCTACTCATAATGATGCTTATTCATGATATCCTCCTCCTTCATGATATTCTCCCTCCATTCAAGGACATAATATGTATCCATAGCTCATTTTAAGTAATGAGTGGTTTAACAAGCTATCATATATCCTAAATAAATTTAAAAAATTTATAATTTATAAACTAGTAAAAAAAATAGATTAAATTATATTTCTCATTACCACAAACAAATTAAATTGGCTATAGGTTAAACAAAATTAAGTTAGTTATCTAGATGATAATTTTATATCATAATTGTATAATGTCCAACAAAATATGCATATACAATTATTAAAATTCAATAAACATCTTAATGACGTTGCAAATTCTAATTAATGTAGTAATATTTAAAAATATAAAATATATCATGCCACTATCAAAATGTTGAATTCACTATAAATCTGAAAAATAATTGAATGCTTTGGAACATACCTACATATTTCAATAGATTTTACAAATCGTATTCCCACCTTGTGTGTGTGTGTGTGTGTGTGTGTGTGTGTGTGTGTGTCCAATTTTTGGCATATGTCTTCTCTTGCATTATGCCTTTCTTCTTTCCGTTTCATTTTTGCCTCCTTAATTGCTTGAAGAGCTACAAGTTCCCTTCGTCATTCCTCTTCTTTCTTTCTGAGACTTTCTGTGGAAAAAACATCAAAATTAAAATCTTTTGGTACTTGAATCTCTCAAACTCTCACTCTCTTCAATATATATTTTTATAATATTTGGAGAAGTGTCATTAACTTGGTTTTCATTTCTTATTCTTTTTTTTAAGATATGGGAACTGCCAGAATTAAAATTTGTAATACTTCTTCTTATTTGCCAAGAAGACATTTCAAATATAGGTCCATATAAGCTTTCACTTCAAGAATGTAAGGGTATATATTGCACATAAAAGAGTTGTAACAAGAGGTTACACATGTTGACCACTCATGCCCTTTTCCCTTATATTCTTGACCCATGACAACTACTTTGTCGTTAAACACATTGACCAATGTGCAAAATGGCCTATGGCAAAATATGTGATCTAACCTTGGTTGCATCACCTCTTATCCCTAAAAACTGATGTTGGCACCTCAATATTTAGGGTTTTTAAGTGCAAATTCAAATATAGATCATCTTTGCACCCACAAATCCTAACTTTCAAACTTTTAATTGAATTTTTTTAAAATTGGGTCATTTTCCTGTATTTTTGCTAGCATTAAATGAGTTTTCTAAATTACAAAGTGTTCTAAAATTGTATGCCAAATTGGTGTAGTTAAAGATTAACTTGAATTTGAAAATTGAATCATTTGAGGTTTAAAGCATTAATCAATTTAGAAAACCTAAAATTTTATTTGTCAGTGGATAAAATTGATTCGATCAACATTGCATTATCATCCTAGGAGCATATTGCATGCTTGCCTATTAATCTCAACATTTTTTTATCTCTATTGAATATGCCTATCAAGGGGCCTAACTGAATGTCTAATAATTTAATAGATTCCCTAACTTAGGTATTTGCAAACATTGTTGTTTTTCAATCAATTCAAAGAGCATACACAAAGGAGAACATGCTTTAGACAATACAAGTCTAGTAGGTGAAGATTGTAAGTTACAAGTTCATTTGTACGCATCCAATTAAATTTCTAAGTGCACAAATCATTTATGCATACAAGAAAACAAATTCACTTTACAATATCAAATTCACAAGACAATGATATTTAAAGAATAATTTTAACATTTCATATAATGATTTTTTCATTAAATTTATGTGTATTTAATTGTTTTTATTTCTAATTTATTATAACATCTTATACATTCCAACTCTTTCTTCTAAATTGAATATTTATTTTGACACTTTACTCAAAATTTATTATCATTATTTTTTGTTGTACTAATACAATCCTACAATCTTTTATAAACATTACTATAGACATCTATCAAATTTTGAGGGAGTCACTCCATGACAATAATCTCTTCTTTTTTGTTTCTTAGTTTTTAATAGAAAAACTTGTATTCATTACAAATGAAAAAACATTTTTAATTGTACAAGTCTATTAGTAAAGAAGGAAAATGAAGGAAAAACATGGATTCGTGTATAGAAGTCAAAATATTTATTTGTGATTTAATTAGAAATCTCTATTGGTAATGGGGAGGACACAAGATCGTCATTGTTTTAATGATGGGGAACTTGTACTCTTGAAAGAAATTAGAAGTGCAAATCTTGTAAGAAGTAAGTGTGTACACTTTGCTTGTAGTACAATTAATGTACAAGATAGTCTCATATACTCTAAATCATTTATAGACTCAAAAAAATCATCCAATAATATGAATTAGAAGAAAATTCATTTCCATTTCTATTAAGACTTTAAACCATATGTATATTTTACCTGTCTATTGATAACCATTATTCAAATATAAGACTAAGGCTAAGATTTGTCGCATAATCTATCATTTTTAGCGTACCTAAAACTAATCCAGTAAGACTAACACACTGTTTCCAATTCTAGATTGTGTCAAATGCAGATCTAAGACAGGGATATCCTTTTCTGTTGTAATTTCAAACATAAATAAATATTAATGCAGGGAATGGCAACCACCCATCTAAATATTTACGAGGCAAGTTAACAGTTGGCTGATGTTGGTAACCATTTGTTTTAGCTTAGTGCAGAAGTTTAGGTCTCTCAAATGTACATGATGATGGCAATCTCTTGTACATCAGAACTGATAAGCTGTTGGGTAGTCAGTAACCCTCATCTCCTTCAAGTGGAAACGTCTATGCAGCAGACTAAAACGTATTTCTTACCAAGGGGGACACTTAGTTTTTTTTTCAACTTTTTTTCAACTTCCTTATTATGTTTTACGTTTTAGTCTGCTATTTAGCCAATACCCAAGTGGATGGTGTGGCTTTATCATAACCCACACATTCATATGGGGACACCATTTACTTGGCAGGCTTTAAAAGACCACATAAATGTATGTCTTAAATCTGAGTCAGATGGGGACACCATTTACTTGGCAGGCGACCACATAAATGTATGTCTTAAATCTGAGTCTGTTGTCTGGTTGGTTTATCTCAAATCATATGCTCACTTTTCAATAGAATCTATAATCTATCTAATCTGACACCATTTACTTACTTGGTAGGCTTTAAAGGATCACATAAATGTATGTCTTAAATCTGAGTCAACTATTTAGTGAATTTATTTCAAATCGTATGCTCATTTTTCAATAGAATCTATCTAATCTGACACCATTTACTTATTGGGCAGGCTTTAACCGACCACATAAATGTATGTCTTAAATCTGAATCAGTTGTTTTGTTGGTTTATTTCAAATCATATACCCACTTTTCAATAGAATCTATCTAATCTATTTATTTATTAATGTGATTTAACTTAAACTAAAATTTGAATATATCGTTTAAATCGAAATCTATCTAGAAACATGAAGACTACTTCCTAAGTCATGAAAATCATAATGGTGGCATCTGATATTCATTGAATTGGGCCTCATAAAATGGATATTAGGTTGTGGTCACTTCATAAACATACTGACCTGATTTATTAGCTAGTTTGAAGCCAGTGGGGCATCCCACAGATGGGATATCTACTGGTCAAATATGAATGAATTCTGCAAAATACACATTTGGTAATAAATGTGGGCAACGTCTAAACCTGCAACAAAAATGTAATGGGATGTATGTATAGGCATACCATCCCCCATACATGCCCCACGCGATGCCTGCAGGCCTGCACGCCCAGGTTGAACCGACCGATTTGACAGTTACGGAAGACGTGCTGTCCTGTGCAATTCCTGACCCGCTCGTAACTGACACGTGTACATCTGCCGGCAACTGAGATTTCAGAGTACGGTCTCATGGGCCCGTTTCCCGGTCATTTCTTGTGTTTCTATTCTCAACGCCGAAAAAACGCGTATAACACCACTGTATTGACATTTTCTGTAACATATTTTACTTAGATTTGTGTTGTTTTTATATTTAGAAAAAATTAATAACAAATAATATGAAATGGTCTGTTGTATAATAAAAAATATAAAGTGAAAACTTCAGCTATAGTGTTAGCATTTAGGAAAAATGTGATATTTAAATTATTGAATATTGCTGTTTTTTAAATAATGGTGACAAATGTTGATGATCGATTATGGACAAGTTATATTTTAATAAAAATATTATGAAAATACTATTGAATTTAATAAATACGATGTTCGACATTTGTC
>MU224432.1:2195941-2206980 GCA_018584345.1 Thuja plicata | reverse complement strand
CCGGGTCTTCCAGTCCAAGACCGGCGCACTCTCATTCTTAGAGAACAACCACTTGTCGAGCGACCCATTGGGGAGGTAATCATAGACCAACATTCTGTTGGTGCCCTCAGAACAAAACCCTCTAAGGTGGATCAGATTCACATGCTGTATGATCCCAATGGTGCTGACCTCCATACGAAACTGCTTCTCACTTTGTCTGAACCAAATTTCTTGGAGGCATCCTGTCAAACAAATCACGTCCGTCGCCTATGCATCCACATTTTGCAGACATGTCTACAGAAAATTTCCAACTATAATCGCAATATCCACTCCAAAGCTCCTAGTTTGGCTGTGCAAATAAAACTGTTCGGGTTGAAATCATTTTGTTGCGTTGACGGGAGGGAAAAATAATTTCAAAATTTGAACTTTCGTTGATGGGTGGGAAAACAATTCAAAAGTTTAAAATTGCGCGGCAGTAAGTCTGAAATATGTTCGCTTTGTTGATTTGATTGATTGCCAGCGGACAAGATGGCTGGTCACGGCTTACGGCAGTACTGAGATTGATTTGACGTTTTAGTTGATGGACAAGTAGGCAGGCATGTATGGTTTAACATACACATAAGGGGCCATGGGGCATTACGTTTTTGTTGCAGGTTTAGCCAGTGCCATAAATGTGCCCCATTTTAGGGCCAACTCACCCTCTTAGAAAAATGTGTTCATCCATCCAAGCATCTGGTAAACGCTTGTGTCCAAGATGTAAGCTAACCTAACACACTTAGACATTCAGGCTAGCTGGTTTTAATACTTTTTTATTCTTTTTCTATTTCATATCTGATGAGAATTGCTTCATCAGCCTCTTAGGTGTTCGATGCAAAGATCACAATCTAGAGACATTAGAACCCATTAAAAAATACAAGAATTTTACACCAGTTTAGTGGCTCAAAAGGAAGAGAAAACCACCTGTGGTATTTTCGTTTCTGTATCATCTCACTTCTTAATAGTTGACTTCAACAAATTAAGTAGATGTAAGTAATAAAGTCCTGAAAATTAAGAGATCACAAGGAACAATTTTCGTGGAATATATACATAAATTTCTAATAAAAGTAATATATACATAGGAAGGAGACTTCTAATAGTAAGGTGATGGTGAAGGAGGAGACTAATGAGCATAGCAAAGAAGAGTAGCATAACTGGCCATGGCAGCCTGGCAGTTGCCATTGAACGTGGGGACGAGCGAGCCTGCCTTTGAGAATCATGGCAATGGTTATATGATGAGTGACATGAGTGTAATGTTAAATGTACTATTCTTATGGATAAAATTGGAGCTTAATAAATTATTATCATTTTGTCTCTTAGATGGTTGAAAGTGGTAAGGAAAAATTATTATCACTTTTGTTACTCAACTTATGCATATTCACTTCCTTCAAAACTACTCTTTTGTGCCTTCAAATGCCTTCAAATGAAAGAGTTCCCAAGAGACCTTAGGGTCATGTAAGAAACCTAGGTTAAGTTATAGGTTACTCAACTTATGGATTTTCACTTCCTTCAAAACTTGCCTTTTGTGGCTTCAAATGAAAGAGTTCCCAAGAGACATTAGGGTCATGTAAGAAACCTAGGTTAAGTTATAGGGTCACCAACATGACCTAAATCTATTATGTTTGGTCGATGCATAGATCTTCTAGTTGTAGTATTTTATCTTTTAGTTTACCTATGAATCATTCCTACTTAGTGCTCTTCTTCTCTTGAGTGATTGTCATATTTTGTTGATCTAATTGTTCCTCTTTCATTATAAAAACCATATACCTCATGCATCTAGGTGGAAATCTTATATAGGCTTTGTTTCTCTACATTAATTTGCAAAGCAAATTTCTATCTTTCACTCTCTAATAGGAATAGGATTCATCTTCATAATTTTTCAAGTCTCCCTCCAAGTAAAATCCATTGTGCACTATATCATCCTTCTTGGCTCTTAACCTTCTAGCATAGCATTTGAATATTTAAAAGCTTTTATAACATCTTTCAATTAATCTTCAATATCTATGTATGTGTCACTTCATCTCCTCTTCTCTACTTCTATCAAGAGAAGTACCCTAAATCTAATGGGGAGAACACAACACAAGATTCAGATCCTCTAAGGATTTACATCACAAACAAATTCAAGGACAGTCTATGAAGCTTTATGTAGTTCCCTAGTTATCTTTATTTCTATAAAAGAATTTTTTTTAAACTAGTTTAAAGTAGTAATTAAGTCACCCATTTTTAAAATAATTAAAATATTTTTTTCTTATTCTTAGTTAGACTTAAATTATGTTATTACTTTCTTATATTAAATTAGATTTAGAATCTTCTTTAATTTTTTATTTTTATTTTACTTCAAATCACTTTGTCAATTCAAATAGTTATAAAAACAAATTATTTTGATTCAAAAAAAATTTATTCGTCCTCAACAATTAGAACAACAATATTATTTTATCAAATGCTCCAAAACTAAGAAATCATAAAAAAAAATTGTAGAGATTGTATTAGAAAATATAATTTGTAATGACTCTCTTGTTTGTTCTTCTGCATTGCATTCTCCTTGTTATACGTTGACATTGTGTCAGTGGTTGTATCTCCTTCTGTGTGGATGTCAATTATTTGTGATGCCTTGATTTGGTTTTGGATTTGTTGTTATATGTGACTTTAGGTGCTTACCTTATGCTTGGACAGACACATGTCTTATGACCATCTTCAACACGTGATGTGTTGGGTTCCTTCTTGGTGATTTGGATTGTGTTGTTACATTGGCATGTTGTTTATTTCCTTGTACCTAGTTGTGAGAACCATTGTTTAGTTTATTTTTGCACACCTGATTTGGATATTAGACCTATTGATGTTGTGATCTTGGTTTAACATGGAATGAATGGTGTTCCAGGTGTCATGTGATCATTGAGAAAGAATGATGTCTTGATTTCAATGGGTATGTTGAGTTTGATATGGTTCGTTATATTACACAGATGATGTTCGAGTGATTTGATGATATATTGTGCTACAGACCATGTTTTTCCTTGTTATATGTGCATTATTGCAATGAAATAATATTTAAGTAGATTTAATTGCATGAGATTACTCTTAATATGGTTTAAATGATGATTAAATATGAAAGGAATGATATCGTATCATTTGAATATATGAGAATGCATATGATGTTAAAATTTTACTTTCAATGGCTTTATTTGCTTTGATTAATTTACATATGTACTTCGACTACTTTATACATGCATGAGAAGGTACACTCGATGTGTTAATGTTTTAGCAATGATAGGTATCGGGCGTTGACTCCACTTGGCTCTACAAGTCTAAGTGTGCCCATATCCCTGATGGTTGTTACAAGAGATAACCACATTGGTCATTCTCATTTTCCTATCCTAATTATCATTTTTAATCTAGATGATAATCTTATATTGCATATGTGCATTATTGGTCGTTTGTGAATTGTCATTGTTGAGATAATTAAATTAAATGATATTTAATTATTATAAAGGCAATTTAATAGTTTATCAGCAAATATGCCTTATGAGTATTTGTCTAGATTAAGTCATGGATTATTAATTATTTTGGATTTTATTTTATTTAAATGGCTTATGAAAAGTGTCTTTTTACTTGGGAATTCGAGTTCATTTTTGGACACTTGGTCTTTTATTCCTAATTTTTGCTCTTAAACCCTTCATGGTGAAATTTTGATTTGATGAGCTTGGGAAATTGGATGAGAGGATTTTTGTGGGTATTGGCTTCAATGTATTATTTTTCTGATCGCTACCAATTGTCTAGATTTTAAATCTTTTCATTGTTAGATTTATTTTCCAAGTTATTATTTTTTCAAATTTTAAGTAAGGAATGTTGATTGTGAGTTGCAAATGGCTTGTTGAATAGTTTAAAGCATTGTCCCCACTCATAGAATCTCTTTTGATACAATTTTGGATTTATATGCTGCTCATTTTTTAGATGTCCATAAAAAGTGGATTTTATTACATTCTTGGGTTGTTTTGTAATTGGCAATCAGTGATTTTTCCCAAGTTTTTGTTTGGTTGAGTTTGAATTTTTTAGCATTTTGGAGGTCCATCAATGGTGGATGGTCTTCGTGACTAATTTTGGTCAAATTGGGCATTTCATGAAAGTGGATTGTTTTTATCATTAATTGGTATTTTAATATTTAATGATATGCTTATATATGATATTTTTATTTGGGGATTGCATTAGATCTATATGGCATTTTGGTCATTTGGAAAATTGAGTTTAATTATTGTTTATGGGCTCAAGTTGTTGAAAGTACTTAATTTTAAGTTTTGGTTTCATGTCCTTGGTTTATGTTTTGATTTCATTAAGCCTGGGGTGGGTAATAGGACCAATGATTTTTCAATGGTGTCCAATGGGGGCCTGGGCATGAAGGGGTTTCCAAGGTAACTCATTGGGAATTTGAGTAATAAAGTGAAAACTAATGACACACTACTAAAATGAACAGAGATCAAATGGGTGCTCCTTTTGTGGCCTTGAGCCCTCGTATAGACAATGGATGAGTTGGGAAATCTTGGTATTCTATGGGGCATTGATTTGGTGGCCTGGTCATCCTTGGGCATTGATCTGGTATGATTGGGTATCCTCTTCTATATGCGAGGACTACTCAATTCTGTGTGAGTCATCCCTAAGAGCTACGTGATGACACTCCCGAGACTTATTCTCCATGTTCCTAGCCATGTAGATGTGAGTAGAATCTAGAAGAGGATGTGCCTTCCATGTTTCTAGTGTGTCATGATGGTCACAAGTGTATTCCTTATTGTGAGACATGATTTTATGAGATTCTTGAGTGGATGATTGTTGATTTGTTCATATTGGATACTTGATGTTATTTCTCCTTATGGAGTATGTCATTTCTCTATATGTGGATGGATTGTATTGAGTTCATGTATATCCTACCCTTATCTTTATGTTTTTGATTAAAGAAAAAGCAGGTTTGAAGGGGCCCTAAAACCATTTACATAAAGATTACAAAATATGTTGCATTATAAACCCTCAACAAGAAATAGAAATCCAAGAAGAAATGGACAAGCAGACACAGAACCAACCCAATTCCAACGAACCACAACTAGCAAGAAAAATCTGAACTAGCCCAAAGTATTTAAGGTCACTTCAACCTCTTCCATTTTTCTCATCCTCTGAGCCACATTTTTATGTTCCTGGATATCTTTGGGTAGGGGAGAAACCTTCTTCTTCAAACTTTTCCTGGTTCTCTTTCCAAGACTCTCAGTATCAGTATCAAGAGGCTCCTTTTCATGATCAATCTCCACTATAGCTCTCTCCTAATGAGTAGCCTACAACTTCACCACAAAAGTATTCATTTTATCACCAGCTGACTTAAGGATTTTCTGGTTATTGTCCATAATTGTCTTGAGGGTAGCATCAATTTTGTCAACCCGCTTATTCAGCTCATCCATCCTTTTATCAAGAAAATCCCTAACATTTCCCTCGACGTCCACATGATCCATTAAAATTTTCTTCTCAATAGAAGACCAAAGAACATAAGACGTCCTCTTAGGAAAGGGATGAGCAGTATTATTGCCCAAATTCTACTCCAATTCATCAAACTTAGCAAAGAGAGCATGATACTTCAAATTCAAGTTCTTAATTTCATGAAAGGCCCATTTCATGAGCCGAAAGGAGTACAAAGAACCAACCTTTATATTCTGAAAAACCCTAATAATCATCTCCTCCCTCTTGTCTTTGAAATCAACAAGACACAACTCCACAGAAGAAGCCTGGACATTACCCTTATATAGTGGAGAATTATTAGTCCCCTAAGAGTCAAAGGGAAAAATATACACATCATGATCAACCAAGCTCTCATAATCAACAATAATAGGAACCTTACCCTTACCAGCTTCATCATTTCCACTCTTTTATGTTTCAGGAGCAGGGGTTCCTTTGTCATTCTTCACCCTTTTCTCAGCTTTACTTTTCTCCACCATAGGGGTCACCGTGCTAACACTAGAGGGTTTACTCTTGCTGGCATCCATAATAGGCTTCTTAAGAGTAATATTTTTCTTGTTTTCCACACACATAGGTTCAATGTTCTCTTTCTCATCATCATCAGTCTCCATCCCCTATTCCTCTACAATCTTCTTGGGAGAAACCCTAAGCTTTTTAGGAGGAGGGAAAGGGGAATCTTCACTAGAAGTATCAGTGTCCCACCCTTCACCATCCCTACAATAAATATCCTCACCCATTTCACTAGAATTAGAAATAAATTAGGGGGAAGGAGGAGCCCCTTCCCTAAAGTATTCAAAAATTAGCATAATCAAACCCTGGTGATGCACCTGGTTTTTAGGGTTCTTCCTATGGCGATTTATACTATGATTAAGGGACGAGAGAAGATAAAAGGAAATGAGATAAAATCCTTATTCCTGAAATTATTTAGCATCAAAAAATGGTAACCATAAACCCTGGAATATCTACCATCTAGGGTAAAAAATTCCATAATTGGGTTTTAAACCTCCCTCCAAATGGTTTTAATCTACTCAGGCTCAGTGTAAGTGTTATTGCCTTTAACCAGAAGCTCCTTCTCTTCATCTATCTTCAGGAACTTGATCATAAATTTATCAAATAGATTCCTATCCTTGAAGAACTTAATTCCCTTCATGGATAATCGAGTGATCACAGCATTGAGGTCTTCATCGATCATGACTTCCTTTCCAAACAACTTCATTTTTCCATTTGATCATTCCTAAACAAAAAAGCTAATAATTTTTTTATTATAGCCATGCATATTCTCAAGATAGAGGGTAACCCTACCTTTTTCTAGCTTGTGCCAAACATTCTCATTATTCTTCCATTCATCACAAGAAGTGGGTTCAACTCTTTTAAGGTCTCCTCCCATTTTTGAAATCTAATTAAAGAAAGCCCAGATAAACAAAAGCCAAACAACACCACAAATTGCCCACAAAGCATGCAAGGCATTATGAGCAATAATTATACTATGCTGTGTAGGACAGTTGCTAGCCTCTTCACTGATTCCAATGAACTTATGTGTCATCTCCGTCATTAATTGAATTTTTTCCAATCTTACCATTTAATTGGTTATATCTTAGGAGAGATATAATATCATCATTTATATTTCCCTCTCCTTCCCATTATTTGATTTCATTAATTTGAACACCAAGGTTGGCGAGCCCATCTGCCACCTTATTGGTCTCTCTATAAGAATGGGCAATACCCTTATATTGCTTTCGTATTGTATTATGGTACGGCATTTTGTTACTGGATATGCATTTGTATATGGAATTATGTTGTTGTGTATGTACCTTGTATGGTGTGTATGTAGGCTTACTCCTCTTTTGTATGTATTTTATTATTGTTTGGGAGTTGTGACTATCTCCATAAACATGGTCCAAGGTGAACCTATAGGTTCCATATGGTTGGGTAGCATCACAAACCATAATTGGAAACTGAAGCACTTGGATCTGTGGATAAGTTCTGAGATTGTTTCTATCCTCTCCTTTCTATTAATCCTTTTTATTTTATTTCATTCTTTGAAGAAATTAATTTATTAGATTCAAAAGCTACATATTATTGTAAATGTATTTTTGAACACTTCTTGAGGAGGTAATTGTAATTAGATATTTTGGTGTGTTTTTATATTGAATTATGTGTGTCAGTGTTGGTACTAAGCACCCCCATGTTACCATCTATCATTTGATGCTCAAAGTATCATCGTTTCTTTTGTAGGAGCATTTGATTTGGTGCTTAAAATAAACATAGGTCTTGTTTTGAGCTATTTTTTTTCTCATGACAGTTGTAGTGCCTTGCCAAGGAACCCTAATAACTAAGGGTGAAACATACATGAAATAATTTGTCTAAACAACAACATCAACACATGCATAGCATAATTCAGAAATGTTAACAACTTGAGCATAAAAACAACAATCACTTCACGATCGTGCACAAGTGAAAGTCTTGACACACCTCCAAGGGTTCCAAGACACCAAATACAAAACCAAAATATAATTCCCATGTTCCTCAAGCTACCTCACAAGCTCGAACTAGGTCCAACAAGCTGTTACACTACCATGCTAGTCAACAACACATGACTATCCGTAGAGGAGACTACGTCAATCATTTGAATCTAGTTAACCACATGGTTCCTTTTAAACATCAAATGAAATGGTCCTATCATGATTAATAATACAAGTTCATTAACCATCGACCAAGGCATAAGAGAAAAGAGAAACCATCATAAATGCAAGTAAAAGATACCTCGCAACTATCTATGATCCAAAATCTAACTCACAAACTTAACCAAGCCTAAAATGCAGTCATATGCGCTAAATAGTGCAGGCACCAAAACACCAAAATGACCTATTCCAAAGATCATAAAGTCCCAATCAAGAAGAGTTTTGGTGCTAAAATCCAAACAACAGTGCTAAAGAGAATAGGAATTGATTCTCTCATGCATGTGAGCTACAAGTCATATTTTCCCAACCAATTTCCTGATTAGTCTTAGATCAATGGGGGAAATGGTGATAATTTATAGGTGGAGGCATTGATTATCTCATGTGCTAAAATATAGGCAAATGCACTAATCTACCGAATTTTCCCACAAACTTAAGAAATTTTAGTTTAAAACTATGTAAACTCCAACATATGGATAAATACATAACATCCCCTTCATTAAGGGTACAATAAAAAGGTCCTTAAGGCCAATTCACTCAATTATAAAAATTTTTACATCAATTTACCTTATTACAATTGCATAATTACAAATTTCATTGTAAATCCATCAAGGTACATAACATGAGTACAAGTATGAAGCTAAAATGTGGAGAGAGGGGGGGAGAAAGTGTCATGGATCCTAGATAGATTTCTATGAAGTGGTCAGTAACCTATACATTGGCCCCCAAAAGTGGCTTTTCATGCCACCTGACCACATGGTACCCTCATGTCCAACCCACCATTCTCACGGAGATAGTCACATGAACCAAGCAATAATGCACACACAAACAAGGTAAAAAAAGGCTTACATAGATGCCATATAATGCATCCTCAACTATACCAATAGTACCATAATGCAATGTGATCTTATGAAATATTCATATAGAGGAAGTATGTTAACCCAAGGCTATGAGGGTAATACCCAAAAAACATACAACACTCTATCAACAAACAAGAAAAGTAATCGCACAATGACTAATGCCAAGCAAGAGAGAAAGACATTCACAAATCCAAATGAGCCTCTACTTCAAGGTACACAAGACACCCATGATTCTATAAGTCCAATCACTACATCATGGGATTTCCAAAGGAAACCTATGACTTGATATGACCAATCATTACATTCATTGGCATGTTCCAAAACTTGACCTATCACCACACGAGTGGAGACACAAAGAAACTACTGGTTAGAAAGGTCGATCACCACATGATCGGTCATGTCCCATAGAATTGATTTACTGCTACATGTGTGGTCTTAAAAGGTAACTAGGATATCATAATACTAGTCACTGCATGTATGGGTGTGTACTACATACTTGACCAATTGCTACATGCACAAGCCTTCTAGGAAAATACAACTTAGTAAGACCAATTGCTACATGTACATGATTATCTTGAGACAATACCTATCACTACATGGTAGGCTTATAATACCTCAAACCATCCAACAATGTATTAATATAAACACTTACTCAACTATCTATTCACCACCTTGCATTAGCATAGAAGCCACTTTTCACAACCAAAGGCACATGTGCACAAGTATATCCAATTGATCTTAAGGCCAAGAGAGTGGATCCCTATGTGATATTAAGCACATTTCACATCACATAATCAAGTTTATATATATTCATATTACCACAAAGGATTCAACCCAGAAATTGTTAGAGTAGTCGAGTATTGCTAATAATTAAATTAGTTAATTATTAGTTCATCTACTCTTAGCTTAAGTTAGACTTAGGAAAGTTTCCTTTTCTGAGTTGTTTCCCTTTTAGGGTTTCGGTATCCTTTATAAGGATTGACCGGCTTTCATTTCATAAGGAGATTGTATTATTTTAATCATTGTTAATAGAAGCTTATTTCTGTCACAATGCTTTTTCCGTCTCTGGCCTATCGGCCGCCATAGCTTTCTGGATCCTTCTCTCTTCTGTCTGCTTCTTCTTCTTTGTAACAACTTTGCATGCAGGTGATCTTGGGTAGATTAATGTTCATCAATTTTAACATGGTATCAGAGCTTTCCTGTTGTCAGCTGTTCAGTCTTCGTTGAAGCACAGAAGCTTTTAGAGGCTTTTCCAGCTTTTTTCTCTGGTTCTGGGGGGTCTTATTTTTCAGAGCTATTTGAGCTGAAACGGACTCCACCATTGCGTCCAGAAAGCCCGGGAGAGTCGAAATCATATAAAATTTTGCCCATTTTGGGCACCGGGGCATCAGGCAGATTTTTTCGGGCCTCCCAGGGCCGTACGGGCACGGAAATCGAGAAAAAAATTAAAAACCGCTATGTTTTTTAATGTTTTTTCAACGGTTTAAAACTGCGCACAGTATAAATGAAAAGGCGCAGCCGGCGCGCTGCCGGCACCCCACCGCAGCCGGCCTGCGCCCGGCCGCCGCCTCCACTCGCCGCTCCGCGGCCCACAGCAAACCCGCCGCCCCTGCGGCCTCTCCGCAGCCCCCGCCGCTCAGCCGCTCGGCGGCCCCTCCCCTCCGGTGGTCCTGCGCTCCGCGGCCGCCTCTACGCCACTGCGCTGGGCGCCCGCCACCGCCACCTCCTGGATCGCGCCACCGCGCTGGGTGCTCGCCACCGCAACCTCCCGGATCACGCCGCTCAGCCCCTTTTCGCCGCCCCCGCGCCACCCGGGGAAGCTTTAGCCCTGCGGGCGGTCATATGGCGCCCGGGGGCCCAATTTCTTAGCCCCTGGGGCTCTTTTGTAAGCCGTTTAGGGCAATTTGGGGGTACCTGGGCGTTTTTCTCTCTATATGGAGCATACGGGGGTATTTTTATGACTTCCATATACCGTCGGAAAGATCTTTCCGAGAAATTT
>MU224432.1:2181077-2195009 GCA_018584345.1 Thuja plicata | reverse complement strand
TGTTTTGGGTACCTGATCAGGCCTAGTTGCCGGGACCCATCTTTCCTGCTTTCTGCAGTAGTTTAGCAGTTTTTGCTTCTCCCTAAGTTACACTTAAGGGGGGGTGTTAGAGTAGTCGAGTATTGCTAATAATTAAATTAGTTAATTATTAGTTCATCTACTCTTAGCTTAAGTTAGACTTAGGAAAGTTTCCTTTTCTGAGTTGTTTCCCTTTTAGGGTTTCGGTATCCTTTATAAGGATTGACCGGCTTTCATTTCATAAGGAGATTGTATTATTTTAATCATTGTTAATAGAAGCTTATTTCTGTCACAATGCTTTTTTAGTCTCTGGCCTATCGGCCGCCATAGCTTTCTGGATCCTTCTCTCTTCTGTCTGCTTCTTCTTCTTTGTAACAACTTTGCATGCAGGTGATCTTGGGTAGATTGATGTTCATCAATTTCAACAGAAATAACAATTGACCAATCAACCGCAAGCACACTCAATTGACCTCAATACTTAGAGTTCGGATCTCAATGGATCTGAAATGAAAATTCCACAAATAAAATTATTAATCCACATTTGATAAACATGAAAAAATCCATCAAATTACATTTGTTATCAAACTATCCTTCAAGACTAAAAACTAGTTTGGGAGGTCATTGTCATTGTTAGACCTCTAAAAATGTTAAAAATTCAAATATAAAATTATGTGAATCTGGGAGAACCCATCAGTTCCCAAGTGAAAAAACACAAAATTCATCCAAAAAATCCATATTTAATCCACACACAAATAAATGAACAACATAATAACATACAAAAACCCTCATTCCATATACAAAAAATGGAAACGCCCAAAAGGGCCTCAATTTAAATCAAACATATGGGGAAATTCAATAAAACCATCCCAAACACAATTTACAACCAACAAGAAACAATCCAATTTAATAACAAGAAAGGTAATTCAATTCCTACCTAAAAATAGAGAAAAACACCAAAATTGGAAAAGAATTGCACACACACTATGAAAGCCAATAAGAATTTTGGCAACTCGTAGCAATCTCAACATGAGTCCATCAAATCTATACCCACAAAAATTTGACAAAAAAATGTTCCTCTACCAAAATTAATTGATTTTCTCCATGAGGGTTTTGGAGAAAAAATTGAAATTCAACAAAACCAAGTGAGCAAACAGAACTCACTTTTAGAATATAAAGCCTTTTTTTTAAAAGGGCAATTTGGCTAAAATAAAAAATAACTTAAATCAATTAAATCGAAATCCAAATTAAAACTCCCCAAAAGCTCCCATCATATATTTTATTTAACTCCAATCAATTTAAATACATATACAACATATTTGTTGGTAAATAATCAATTTTACCTTTAATTATAAATAACAACAATTTAATTTAAATAACACAATCGCAACCACTGCAGATAACTTGACTATACACAAACACTTTACTAGTTTTACACAATATGCAAGGGTAGTTGGACACTACCACATAGTAACTAAGTGGTAAGGTATATGCAATGCGACGATTGACACCCAAAAATATGAACAATTAGGTTGGATAACATGAATTGGACACATGACTATCTCCAATTAACCACTCTAAGGAATATTGTATGCACATTCATACCTGTGAAGCCAAGTGGAGTTGATGCTTGGTACCTTCCATCATCAAAATTTACAAGCAGAGTGTACATGTTCATATATAAATAGTCAAAGCACGTATAAAATAATAAAATATCACAAATCAATGAAAGGGGAATTTTAACGACATAATCATTCTTATGCATTCAAATATTACAGCATCATCCCTTTCCACATATAATCATCATTTAAATGTCATAATCATAATCTCATTTAATCTATATATTTAAATAACATTTTGGGGGAATAATGAGAAAAGTCACTAGATTGGTTCTTTCTTGAAATTTATCAATTTTTCCTTTGTCTCGGTGCATGAGATTTTGCCATCTCCACATGTCTTTCAGTGTCTGCAGCTACCTTTTTGGTGTTCATGCCTAGCTTGATCTAATGCCATAAATTTGACATATTAGTGGATGTAGGATTTTTATACCATTGTGTGTACTTTTTTTCCAATTTTACCCTCTTGTTGAGCTCTTAACGTGAATGGACAAGTTGTATTTGGGTGTTTCATAGGAATATTTCCTTTGGGTATTTAAAGTGAGTCCTAGAATGCTTTAGATAGTGCAAGAGTTTGATTTATACATCTCCATGTTTAGTTGTGTGTCCTTAATCGGCTTAGCATAGAATGTAGGTCAAGGATCCAATCCAATATTATGTAGAAACTTGAGGAATAATCAATTTTGTCTTAGCTGCTAGTCTGAGAGTGATGGAGCCCTTGGCGGTGGTTTATACTTTTGCTAGTCCAGGGTCACTAAGTGACTATTTTACTTAATTCTCGATGTTGAGTGTAATGCTCTCATAATTTAATCATATTTTACGTTAATGTTTCTAAAAAAATATTGTGTTTAATCTTATGCATGATTTAACCTCATTCTAGAGGCTTCTTTGCAGGGCATTACATAATTCATTTAGTTGCATCTATTGAAAAACATTTAAAATCTAGTGAATTTTTATGGTCAATTTAGAAAGCTCTAGGAGTAATGAAATATTTAGTGGTAGATCTAGGATTCTTATTGAGTATATGTGAAGACTCATTATATTTGATATTTATTTTCAAGTGATGGTCACATTGAGGTTGCATAAAAGTAAGTTTGAAAGACTTTTACACTATGGTACAGCTAGAGTGTCCAAATGGGAAATCTCTCATGGTTATACATGGACAAGGTGATAAGAATAACACACCCCATTTGAAATAGAACCAGAAAACTTAATGGAAGAGTTAGACGAGTAGCGAAGGGAAGACCGCAGAAAAGAGATCAGGACGTTATAGGTGTATTAGCGGTAGCACAAGAAGTACCACTAGCAGTACCAAATCTTGATGTGCCTCTACATGGTGTTGATCTTATAGTTGAATTAGTACTTGACACTATACTAGGAGATAAGATTGTAGTCCTTAAGTATACATAGGGGCCCTTGGGGTGGGAAGCGTGGTTTAAAGAATATATTAATGACAAATAGATAGGAACTTTGTGAGCTTTTGATGTTATATTTTGTAAAAAAATAGTAATATCCAATGGAGTACTCTAATATACTAGTAGTATATTATAGTTATGTTTATAAGCAATTACTGATATGTTGCTAATCAGCAGAAAACTCTTGATATTTTAGTGTGTGTGTGTGTATGTGTATATATATATATATATATATATATATAGAGAGAGAGAGAGAGAGAGATAAACATTTAAAAGGAAATTATTTTATTTATTATATAATTATTGTATTTGAAACATTTATTTTTCTGAAAGAACAAAACAAAAAATAAAGGACCATATACTTGCACTTGCACTAATTCTAGATTCATTTAAACCTAGCTGTAAATGGTAGGTTCACTCATAGGTTTCAAATATTTCTTATATAAAAGAGGTAAACATCAAGATGAATCGAGTGAACTCAATGAGATAAGTGATCAAACTTCAATCTATTATTTAACCAAGGATAAACAAATTCACTAAAACTACTCTTTTAATTTATTCACTCCTCCATCACTTGAATTTTTAACACCCAATATGCCTTAATTTATGAAAAATTGGTTTGAGGTAGTTCTAAGAGATATTATGGAAACCTAATTTATATAAACATTTTTTAGTAAAGATCAAGACCAAGAATAAATGTTCTTCCTTTGAAAAATTTAAGAGGTGAATGAAAGGAGATATACAAGAGAGGATTTATGTGCAAGATATCCAACCCTCCTAAAGAAGCTAATTGAATTTGAAAAAGTATAGTTTTAACACCTTTCATATTTGTTTCCCTGGAATGATCTTAGGTAGAATTAGAGATGTTTATCTACCCATCCAAAGTAGAATCACAACTATACCTCTTCAAGGACTCACAAGAGAATATTCTAGCGTATCGACACCAATGTATTGCTTGAACACCAAATTATACCATCAATTATTCATTCCTCACGAAGTGAATGAAATAGTTGGTTTTAGCCCCACTTAATATGATAATGCCACTATCACCCACAAGATTTTCCTTCTTGAAAAGAGCTTCACAAAATTCTCACCTACTTGACTAGATCTTTTCACAAGAGCAAGAGCAGTTTGATTAATGCTAGGAGAAAGGGTGTATCACATTGTTATCCAAAGTCTATCTAATAAATTATTTTATGGTGAGTTAACTTAGAGTATCATAATCACAAAGACATGCTTTTGGATATTTTTTATAATGGTGTGCTTATTACATGATTCACTTTTTCAAGAATGGCATTTGTGAGTATGTGATTGTAGGGAACATTATATCCATTTTGTTTTACTTTTTTTTTAAAGAATGTTGACATCCTTCATCCACTATTCACTTTTTCTACTCTAATTATTTATTGCTTGACTTATTGATCTAGTTGACCTTATAATTTACTTTTTCAAGTGCCTTCATGTTCATATCTTTAAGACCATCTTGTATGTTTTTTATCAAGGTAATTGCGTGGTTTTGAAGGGGCCCCGAACCCTTTATAAAAGAAAGAAAGGAAAAGCATTAAGAGCACCAAAAGAACAACAACTCTCACAAGAAACGACAGTGACAAAATAGGGGCACAACCCCAGATATTACAAAGAGAGAATTTACCCCAAAAAAAGAACACATGAAACGAGAAACCTTCCAGCCAACAAAAGCAAAAAACTGCCCAGCAGCACTTTTCAATCTAAAGTCTTAAGGAACTCTTCAGATTTTTCCAGCTGCTTCTGGATGTTCAGGATAGACTCCTTCAAGCTGGTGAGATCTTTGGACTGGGAAGTGGTTTTCTTTTTAGTGCTTGATCTGGTCCTTGTCCTCAGGCTTGATAGTTTATCGTCATGTTTCCCACCTTCATCTTCAATGTTAATTGCATTTTTGTTGGTTTTATTCCCATCCAGCATGGCATACAGGGCATTGAGATTATCAATTGTGGATTTCATGCCCATATTGTTCATAGTTAGAAGCTTCCTTAGCTTCTTATCATTATTGCTAACTTTTTCTATAATTGGGGTAATCTTGTTCTCAATGGAGCTATTAATTTTATCTTCCAATGAGTTGGAGCTCTCAGTTACCTCAGCAAAAACATTCTTACCATTATTTTACATTGCTACATCATTCCTCATCTTGTCTACAGTTTCTTCAAGCACCTCATTCCTCGCATCAAGGGCTCTGTATTTGATTTGCATGTCTTAGATATCATGGAATTCCCACTTGTCAATGTTGAATGCATAGATAGCCTTGTTTCTAGAAGCTTGCAGGACACTCATGTTAGTTACCCTTTTTTTGTTGAAGTCTTGTTCCGAAATGGTTTCCTCAGCATTGTTCTGAATTTTCCTATTCTCATCCTTCTCAATGTTTTCTTCCCTTGTCAGACTCTTAGGATGAGTGGAGTCATCCTTCCAGTTGATAGTGTTGCTAGGAGAGTCCACATGAATGTTGCATTTTTCATTGCCCTCTTGGGTATCCATCTAGATAAACCAGTATCATCGCCGATAAGCACCTCATTATCACATCTTTGTCAGTTTTCTCCATATCCACTTTACCATCTCCAATAAATTCATCAGAGCCCATGTGGGTTTCCTCCATATAATCTTGAATAATAGTGTTGATCATGTTAATGATCTCTTCAGGAATTTCCTGTTGTAAGTTTTTCACAGATTCACCATCAAAGACTTTTTCAACGTCTAGAATTTTCTCATTCACATCATTTGGAGAATTATCCTTCTCAAGAGTCTCCATATTACTCTTCTTACCTCTCACCAGAGCTTCATCCTCGGAAGAATAGCAACATTGTCATCTTCTAAAATCATACCTTCCACTTCATCTAAAATCAACAGTGTTGCCTCTTTTTTACCAGATTTACCATTTTTGGTTTTCTTGTTGGGAGGTGGATTAACCTTCTTATCTATGCTGGTGTTCACACTCTTCCTCTTTTTTGATCCAAAACTCTTAGGAACTGGCTCTGGGATATGGTCTCTCGCATATTCTGCAATGAACAGAATCACACCCTCGTAGAGCATCAGGCTAGATTTGACTTTGTGATCTGTGATACTCTAGTTGAGGGAGCTTAGGAGAAAGTAAGGGAATGAAACCCTAACTTCATGATGGAAATGATTCACGAGAAAAAAGTGAAATTTATAAATTCTGGAAAATCTACCGTCTAGGGTAAATTATTCCATAATAACCCTAAGAACTTTCTCCCAAATGAGCTTAATGTTAGCAATATTAACATAATCAACATTTCCTTTAACAAGCAAAGCCTTTTATTCATTTGTTTTGGGGAAGTCCTTATACGCCTTATTCCCAGTCTTTTTGTCTTTGTCAAATTTAATGTCCTCAAGAGGCAAACCTGTAATATCAGCGATAAGCTCTAAGGTAAGAGGTAAAGATTTACCCACTAAATCCACCTTGTCATTCTCCCAACCAGCAGCGAACTCCCTGGTAATCTCTTTATTGTGACCATGTAAGCACCTGAGATACTTGGTAACTATGCCCTTCTTAAGTTTTCTCCACACCTCCTTCTCCTGGATGCATTTTCATTTTGTGGGTTTCTCTCTCTTGCGATCGCCACCCATCTCATTTTCTTCCTTCATGCAAATATTATCACCAATGTAGTTACAATGCTTCTTCTCTAGACTTATTTGGCTTTGAATTTCTCAGACTAGACTCACAATCCCCAAAATAAAAAGTGTTCAACTCCAACTTCTTCTTGAACACCCACAAAGTGTGCGTGAAAAGATAATTATTAATGTCGATTTGAACCACTTGCCACTTTGACTTAGAAGTACGTGAGCTCTGATTCATATCATGCAATGTCATCATTAAATCTAATAACTCCCTCATTTTGGTTGATCTTGTCAAGATTAATGAGAATATTGATTTCATCATTAATTTTATTCATTCCAATCCACTTGCTAATGACATCAATCTTAACTCATATAGTAGCCAACCCACCTTCTACCTAGTTAGATTCACAGTAGTTATGGGTGACATAGAACCTTTCAAATTAAGAGGCAATGTTGTTTATTTTCTCTATGATATGATCAATTGTCCACAAGGGTTTACTTAGGCCTTTGATATTATTGATGATGTTTAAGGAGTCTCCCTCCAGCTACACTTTTTTACACCCCATCTCATCTGCCAGCATAATAGTGTTAAGGGCATCCATGGCTTATGCTCTATGATTAGATTGATGACCCAAAGGGACCACCACCGCACCCACATAGTTACCCATCCAGTCTCTAACGATGCCACCTCCTCCCACCATTCTCGAATTACCTTTAGCTGCCCCATCAAAGTTAGCTTTGACCCATCCATTGAGAGGGGAATTCCACTGGGCATTAGCTCTAAGATGAGGATTATTGATAGTAGTGGAGCTTAAATGCCAGTTTTTTATGTTCTCCAGAGTCTCCTGGGAAGAGATCAAAGTAGGATTGTCATTAATCATAATATTGAAATTCTCCTCCAACCCTTTGCAGATATGATTATCGACCACCTCAGGTTTAGAGTATTTCTCCCAAAATACTTTGTTATTTCTTTCCTTCCAGATATGCTAGCAAAAGTGAGGAAGGAGAAGTCTCCAAAAAATTTTTGCCATATTTTTGAGAAGGGACAGCTCCATTGAGTCACAAATTCATGCCAAAGGAGAGGAAAAAATCAACAAAGATTCTATTTTCTCAAGATGGTCTCCCATACCATACGCGAGTAGGAGAAATACATCATAATATGTTCATAAGATTCAGCCTCCTCCATACAAAGAAAACATCTATTAGGAAGAAAGAGACCCCTTTTACTAAGGTTATCAAGGGTTAGAGGTTTATTCTGATATAAGAGCCAAAAAAAAAAGTTGATCTTAGGAATAGTAAATTTATGCCAGACTTTCAAGCAAAAAGGTCTTTCCTCACCCAAGGTCAAAAGATCACAAGAAGACACCATAGTATAGATGTCATCTGGATTAGAAGCCCATATAATTTTATCCTAGTTGTTATCCTTGACAACCCAGGATTATATTTTATCCTGGAGGGATAAAAACCTTTTGTCTATGTCTCCCAGGTTTATCCACTTGTTAACTTGCCAATAGTCCTTGAATTTTTCTCCAATTGTTTCTTTACATCTTTCTATTGCTTGTTTCAAGTATTGGTTTTTGGAAAGAGGGTCTTTTTGTAACCAATTATCTTCCCAGAAATCAATTTTCCTTCCACCCCCCAGCTTCCATCGCATTCCCTTAATAATCAACTCTTTTGATGAACTTATGTTATTCCATATGTAAGATCCATGCAGGTTTTCTCCATTGATGAGGAAGTCCTCCAGAGAGTTGAAGTTATAGAGGTATTTGTTTATGATGATCATATTCCATTCTTTCTTTATCCCATATATTCTCCACAATTGTTTGGCAAGAAGGGCTTTGTTTACATTTTTAATAGACCTCAAACCAAGCCCCCCAAGTTTTTTCAGTTTGCAAACACTTTCCCAAGCCACCAAACTTAGTCTTTTCTTATCTTCCGCCCCTGACCACAAGAATCTTTTATGGATTCTTTCAATCATGATGGAAAATTTATGGGGGATTGTAAAGAGACTCAAGGCATAAACTGGGAGGTTTTGTAAAGTTGATTTCATGAGTTGGACTTTCCTAGCATTGCTTAAAAGGACCCCTTTACAACCTGCCAACTTGTTGTTTAATATGTCAATGATAGAGTGCCAGAAACTATCTGGCGGTTTAGAGCATAGTAGTAATCCCAGATAAGAAGAAGGAAGAATACAAGTACTACATCCCAAAATATTTGGATTTTTTCTTTGTCTCTCCACAAGGGTGTTGGTAAAGAATATAGAGCTCTTGTTCCAGTTAATAAGTTGACCAGAAGCCGAAGTGTACGTAGAAAGCAATTTCTTAAAATTTCTTGCTTCTTTAACAGTAGCAGTCCTCATGATGAGGGTATCATCTATGAATTTCTCATGGGAGAAAAAATATCTTGTAGAAGACGGTTGGAGACCAGAGATTAAGCCTTATCCCAGAAATTTATTAATATACCTTTCCAGACATTCTGCCAAGATTGCAAAAAGGATAGAGGATATTGGATCACCTTGTCTTAAGCCTCTTGTAGGTCTAAAGAAATTGGAGAATCCCCCATTAACAATAACAAAAGAAGAAACAGTTGTGACCAATTGCATAATGATTTTAGTAACTCCCTTATCAAATCCAAAAGCATGAAGAATTTTCAGCAGAAAGTTCTAGTTCACCCTATCATACACTTTTGAGAGATACAACTTCATAAGGAAGCCTTGTTTCTTAGCAGCCTCCAAGGAATGAATGTTTTTGTTAGAAATAATGATTGAGTCCAAGATTTTCCTTCCAGGAACAAAGTCATTCTACTGGGGTGAAATAATCGAAGGCAAGATCGACAGAATCCTTGAAGTTAGGACTTTGGATATGATTTTATACAAGGACTTAAAGATACTTATAGGTTTGAAAGCATCAACTGTATTGGCTCTAGGTTTTTTGGAATAAGAACCAGAAAGGTCGCATTAAGTTCCCTAAGGATGATTTTAGTTCCAAAAAACTCTTTGATAGTTGCAAGCATATCTTTCCCTAAAATCTCCCAATACTACTGAAAGAAGACCATAGGAAATCCATCAGGGCCAAGGGACTTCTCTCCTTCAAAAGAGAAGACAAAATTATTTATTTCCTTGTCTGAGGGGATGGATTGAAGTCTAGCATTAGTTTTGTCATCAATCAGAGATGGGATCACAGATAGGATTTTACCTTGATCCAAGAAGACTAGGTTATCTTCCTTGGTTAGGAGAGAGGAAAAGTAGCTAAGGATTTATTTTTTTATGTCCTCCTCTTTCCTATTATTGTTACCATTAGTAATAAAGATATAAATTATGTTAACCATCTTATGCTTCATGGATGTCATATGAAAAAATCTTGTGTTTTTATCCCCTGCTCTAAGCCAGAGGGCTCTTGACCTTTGTCACCAGAAATTCTCCTCTTTGGATATGATATTGTGATAATTCACCAGTAGGTTATTTTCAGTACTTTTGAGATCCTTAGAGAGACCCTCTTTCTAAATTTGATGTTGGATCTCCTTGATTTCAGTTTTCACCCTACTTTTGTATAGGAATATGTCGCCAAACACCTCCTTATTATAGGTCTTAACTTTTCTTTTGATAATATTTAGTTTTTTAGCAGCTCTATACATGGCTCCTCCATCCAAAGCATAATTCCACCATCTAGCTATATTGTCCTTCAAATTGGAGTGAGCCATCCACATCTTTTCAAACCGAAAAGGAAATTTTTTCTTTCCATTCAAAGTGTTAGCAATAAAATAAATAGGGAAGTGATCGGAACCTATTCTCAACATAGACGATAAATATTAGGAGTACCTTGAGATCCAATCATGAGAAATAAGGGTTCTATCAAGTTTTACCTGGATAAGATCCTTTCTTGTTCTCCTAATGGACCAAGTATAATAAATTCTCTCCAGCTCCACATCCAGAAAGGCTTCATCATTGATATAGTCCATCAGGTTTGTTCTACTATCCACCTGGGAGGGGATACCTCCCATTTTTTAATCATCTTTGAGCGGGGAATTGAATTCTCCCATAACCATCCAACTATTATCATGATAATTCTTTCTAATATCTTTCATACTTTGCCAAAAATTATGTCTGCCATGTCTAGTATTCGAGGCATAAATGTTGATAAGGTTCCAAGAGAAATTATCTCTTAAATTTGTCACTTTCACTAGGATTTTATTTTTCTTAGTCTTCAAAAGGGTGCAATTAGTAGTCTGTTTATTCTGGTAGATAACCACCCCTCCTGACGCACCCTCTGAATCATAGCCAAGGCTACCCCTATTCTTGATGGGCTAAAGAATTTCCACTTTTTCTCTGAGCATTTTAGTTTCTTGAATCAATAACATACCCAGCTTACAGTCTCTAATAAGATTTCTAACAACATCCTATTTGTGAGGACTATTCAATCCTCTAATATTCCATGGTATAATCTTCATTTACAATATGGGGAGCATACCTCTAGGATGGTTAGATGGAAACCATCTGCAATGTTCTACTTTGTTTTCTGTTCTCAAGCATTTTTGGCCAATTTTCTACCTTGGTCCTTTTTGGGAGTGCCCACATCTACCTTTTTTTGTCCTCTTTTTTGGACTCCTCCATGGGTTTGACCTTCATTTTTCTTAAAAAATCTGGGAAAATAAGGTCCCTTATTCAACATATAACCTTTTTTGTGGAATTCCTTTGATTCTTATTTCCATTAATCTATGTCCAGATGTCTTCTTGAATTTCTTCTTTCCATAAGTCAACTAATGGTGATAGAGGGTCGTCATATCCCATATCAATAATTACATCTCCATTCATATTTCCCTCCTTTGTATTTAACCCATGTTGGTTAGTTTCATTTTTTGTCTTCTCCTTATAGGATTCCTCAACCCTTGACACCAGATACTCCATTTCCATTTCTTGAGAACCCTGTTTATCTAGTTTCTTATTCTCATAAACAGTACCAGGGATTTGAGTCTCATTCATTGGATTTTCCTTATCTTTGAGGTTGTCGGCCTCTAAGAAAGTCCCCTCAACCTCAATCATTTCTTTCCTTGTCATCTTTATGTTCCTTCTAGAAGGATTCTCTCTTGTTAATTTTTTCCCTCCATTCTTTTCTAGAGTCTTTCTTTTTCCCCTTTTCCTTTTGTTGTTTTAGCGGGCATTGTTTTTCCCAGTGTCCTTTTTTGCATGAGAAGCATGCAAAAGGAATAGATTCATATTCCACTAGATGAACATATTTCCCCAACTTAGACATGATTAATATCACCTCAGGGAGGTCCGCATTTTGTTGGATGTTAACGCAAGCTCTAGCGTAAACCAGCCTTCATTTTGTTGTTGTCATGGTGTCAATAGACAAAATCTCTCCAAATGCTCCTGCCAGACCAACAAAAACATCCTCGTGCCTGTATTCTAGAGGAAGGCCTGGGAACTGAACCCAAATAGGGGCAGTTTCAAAGAGGTCTACATTCAAGTCAAGGTTGGTCGCCCACTTTTGCAGAGCCAGGGATGACTTGCCAAATATCTAGGAGCCTCCAAAAAGGAAGAGTTTGAAAAATTTCCAGCAGAAATGGAAGAGTTTGACTTACTGTTTGATGAATAATTTTCAAGCCCACCACCTCGGGAAGGAACATCATCTGGCTCCTTGTCCTCTTCCGAATCCTTTTTGGAGCCCTCACTCATGTTCCTCCACCCTTCTGCAACTTTCCTATGTCATTTCTTGATGGAATCCCACCATTACCAAGATTCTCGCCTTCGGCAGAATTTGAGTTCAAACCTCCTCCCAGACTCCCACTCTCCCCAATCTCAAACTAGCGCTATCACAAATACAGCTATTGGAGAAGATTTGTTAGAGAGACTCTGAAAGATATTGATAATGATAATGTTAAATGTGTAGTTAAGACCATCTTGTATGGTGTTCACACCCCATAGGACTTATATCATTTTTCTTCCAAGAATGTTCCTTATCAATTAATGCTTATGTTTCCTTATTAACAAGCATAATGTGGGGTATCTTATCCCATTTACTTTATTTAATTACATGCTCATATCTTTCTTCATATGTTTATTACATCTACTTGATGTTATTTATAAGTAATTATTGGATGCTTGTTATTCTTACACGATGTAATTTATTGTCATCAATGAATGTTCATTACATATCCATTTATTTGAACATATCTTTGGCAATATTACATGCTTAATATGCTTTACATTTTATAGGCATTTCCCCTTACCTTTAATTCTTTGCATCCTTTGTATAAAACCAATTGGAGGATGTTGTATATCATCACTAAATTTCTTCATAAATTTTTGTAGTGATGATTTAGTTATAATATTCATGATCGTCCTCTAGTATGAATTAGAGCCTCATTGTCATATCCATATAATTAGCATCCAAATGGGGCTCTTTATATTTGTTTGCTTGGTTGAAGTTCTTTTTTGCATAAGTAGACTTTTTTTATCACTTTTCATAGTAGGTTGTAAGTTATGTCAGATTAGATTGTATATTATATGCAATTCAATAGAACTTTGTCAAATTAGGTTGTAAGTTATAGATTCAAATATGCATATCAAGTTTAATTTTGTAATTGTTGAGATCATTAAACACACAAACAAAAGTAAGCCCTGTATGCACCCTAAAATGGTCGCTTAGACTATGTGCCCCCATTCTTTAATTTATCAAATGATAGAATCAATTTATCAATTTATCAAATTCCTGAATCAATGCTTTGCAACATTTTCAATTCGAATCAATTTCCTTGATCAAATCGTAATTAATTCAATTATTTCAATATTTTCTAAGGTTTGATCATTTCATCAATAATCTTATTTAATTAAAAGAAAACAATCCCTTTTTATTAAATAAAATAATCTTATTTAATTAAAATCCATTTTTAATTAAATAATCTTATCTTATTTAATTAAAATATCTCTTAATTAAATAATCTTATCTTATTTAATTAAAATCTCCCTTTTAATTAAATAAAATAATCTTATTTAATTAAAATATCTCTTAATTAAATAATCTTATCTTATTTAATTAAAATCTCCCTTTTAATTAAATAAAATAATCTTATTTAATTAAAAGAAAATCTCTCTTTTAATTAAAAGAAAATCTCTCTTTTAATTAAATAAAATCTCCACTTAAATCCCTCTTTGTGTTGAAAAAGGAAATAAATTAAATAAAAATAAATAAAGTTCCTTTTTCTACACATCTTCCTAAGTGGTGGGCTTTTTGCCTCTTAATCATAGCCTTTGATTTTGCCTTTTGAAGATATGAGCACAT
>MU224432.1:2145902-2164067 GCA_018584345.1 Thuja plicata | reverse complement strand
CCCAAAAATGATATCATCAACAAATATTTCAGCAATCAGAATATTACCATTGGTATCTTCTTTTAAGTACAGATTGCTATTTTCACTTGTTCTTACAAATTCAATGCTAATGAGATAGGAGTGAAGTATTTCATACTAGGCTCTAGGTGCTTGTTTCAATCCATACAAGGCTTTATGTAGTCTACATACCATGTTCCTCTTGTCTGGATCAACAAAACCTTCTAGTTGTTCAATGTATACCTCTTCTTCCAGTATTCCATTTAGGAATACAGATTTGACATCCATCTGGTATACCATGAATCCTTTGAATGCAGCATAAGTAATTAAGATTCTTACTCCTAATCTAGCAACGGGTGCAAAGGTTTCTCCATAATCAATACCTTCTTCTTGTGCATACCCCTGGCATACTAACCTTTTGTTGTTTCTTGTGACTTCTCCATTCTCATTCAGCTTGTTTCTGAATATCCATTTGGTACCGATGACATTATTCTCATCTGGTCTTGGCACTAGTGTCCATGTACTATTCTTCTCAATATGTTATATTTCTTCATTCATAGCACTAACCCATTCTTCATTCTCAAGCGCAGTATTAACAGATTTAGGCTCAAAATCACAAAGTAAACATCTAATGTTTAGTGACTTGCTTCTTGTTCGCATTCCAACCTTCTTGTCTCCTATGATTTGATTATGTGGATGATGTCTTCTGACATACTTGGCAAGTTTCAGTTCAGCTCTTTTTCCATCATTATGATCACCTTCTTGACCTTCATTCTAATCTCTATCGCTCGGTACATCATCTTGAGTATATCCTAATTTTTGGTAATTGCAGCCTAATGCTCGGGTGCAATGTTCTATTGCTCAGGAGAAATACACTATTGCTTGGTTAGAGTGTCAGGTTCTTTAGTATAAAAAAACCTGTTGTAGTCCTCTAGTTCTCGTCTACTTTCCTTATCATTCTTTTCTGCAAATTCATCTATTTTTACATTTGCACTTTCAATTATCTTGTTAAGACACTTATAAGCCTTTATTTTGGTGGAATACCCTAGAAAGATACCTTCATCACTTTTGGATTCAAGCTTTCCATTTATATCATCCTTCAAAATATAACATTGACTACCAAAGATTCTGAAGTAACTTACATTGGGTTTGTAACCATATCAAAGCTCATAGGATGTCTTCTTTGTGTCCTTCTTCAATTGTACTTTGTTTAATGTGTAGATAGAAGTACTGACAGCTTCCCTCCAAAAATTTTCAGTGATGCTTTTCTCAATCATCAATGCTCTTGCACAGTCAACAATTGATCTTTTTCTCCTCTCAACAATTCCATTTTTCTGTGGTGTTCTTGATGCAGAAACTTGTCTTTTAATTCCATGCTCATTATAGAAATTAGTGAATTCATCTGAAATAAATTCCCCTCCTCTATTTGACCTTAAGCATTTCAATTTCTTATCACTTTGGTTTTCTACCATAGCTTTATACCATTTAAACATCTTAAATGCTTCTGATTTATCTTTTAAGAACATAATTGTCATCATTCTAGAATAATCATCAACAAAGAGAATAAAATATCTATCTCCATAGTAACTCTTTGTCCTCATGGGTCCACATAGATCAGTATGGACTAATTCTATAATTTCATTAGATGTATGGGTTTTACTCTTGAAACTAGACTTTGTCATCTTACCATTTTGATAGTTCTTGCACATGATATGCTCGGGCTTTGTCATGCTCGGTAAGCCTCTGACATTCCTTTTATTGCTTATTTTTATCGTGTTTTCAAAATTCACATGACAAAATATTTTGTTCCACAACCATATGTCTTCATTTCTAGCCATTAAGTAAGTGGTGTTAATGTCATCAAGATAGAAAAGGTTACCTTTTGTCTGCTCACCAGTTTCGATCAACCATCCTGATTCATTGGATAACTTTGCCTTCTTATTCTCAAATGCTACTCGGTGACCTGTATTGTTCAGTTGTGAAACACTTAGAAGATTATAATTCAGTCCTTTTACCCAGTAAGCATTTTCACATTTGATCAGGTTATTCAACATTATGGTTCCTTTACCTTCAACTAGACAAGGTGTGTCATTACCCATTCTTACTGAACCACCATTATAGTATTCAAAATTTTGCTTATCACCGGTCATGTGGTGAATGCAACCACTATCTATGATCCAGACATCATTCTTACTAACCTTAGATATGAGTGCAATTTCTACATACCTTTCTTCTTCTTCGTCTAAGTCATCCTTCATGGATACAAATACCATCTCAATGTCTTCTTCAGATTCAGTGTCATTATCATCAGCTATATTCTCAACTAGGTAACATGCTTTCTTTCCTTTGTCCTTATAGTCTCAGGTATCTCTTCTTTCAGTTTGTCGGTTGCTTCGGTAATCTCTGTTATCACCTCTCTCAACCTTCTTTTCATATGTTTTTTCATTACTTCCATCATCTTTTCTTCTATTAGGACATCTTGCAGCAAAGTGTACAACCTCTTTACAATTAAAACATAAAAGTGGTAATTTACCTTTGTATCTACCTTTGCCTCTCTGCAATCTTCTTGCCATTAGTGCTTCAATCTCATCAAGTCCTTGATCCTCATTATCACTGTCACTATCATTCCTAATAGTGCATCTATGACTTGAATTACTTATTTTCAAAGAAAATTTGAATGCAGATTCTATTGATGGTAAGACACTATTATCAAAGTTATTCATCTCAAATGAAATTAGTCTACCAATCAGACTATCTAGAGTAACTGTATTGTTTGCAACTGATCTCATTTCTTGAATAGCAGAAACTCTAATAGCATATACAAGCAGTAAGGTTCTTAAGATTTTACTTACCACTGTCTCCTCTTCAATTACACCTCCAACTCCTGAGATAGCATTGACCACCTCTTTGATTCTATAGCTATACTAAGTGATATTTTCTCCATCTTTCATCCTTCGGTCATCAAACCTCCCTCTTAGGCTTTCTGCATTGGCTCTTAGTACATTAGCATCTCCTCCATGTACCAGCTTCAACTTATCCCACATTTTCTTTACAGAGGTGTAGGTTTTGACATCTTCAAACTCAACATCAAAGAGTGATGAGGCAAGTTCTATCATCATGCAATTATGCTCATGCTTTTCTCTCAATTGCTCAATATTATGAGGTCTCATAGGCAACACATATTGAGTATCAATGTGTCGAGTAAGATCATTACCAATACCTAATAGGTGGAGTCTTATTATGCTTTTCCATGATGCAAAGTTGTCTTTATTCAACTTGGGCACATCTTGTTTGTTCATCTTGTGATCTTTTGCTTGAGTTGTTAAACTCACTTTCTAAGCACGCAAGCTCTGATACCAATTGTTAGAAATAACTAAGAGGGGGGATGAATCAGTAGCCTCAAAAATTATTCCAATTAATCAACCCAAAAACTTAGTACCACAATATTAAGCCTCTAGTTATCTTCAGTCCTACAAGATGTATGCCTTCAAATATACTTATCAAATAACTACTGCTCAGAGTGCTTTGTTAAACCTTATTATTAATGTTTACCAAATAATAGTTTTTCATTTACCAAAAAATAGTAAATATCTTGGTGTATACCGATCAGTCCAGATTAGTTATGTGTAATGCAAAACACTAAAGTAATGACTCATAAACACATTGACACATGTATTTTTAATGTGGAAACCCTGTTAAGGGAAAAACCACCTGGGACCGGTAACCCAAAATTTTCACTCTTCTAAAGTGAGCTCGGTGAAGAGCCAACCCTGTTAAAGGTTACAAACACACTATTAGGTGTGACCTTGTTAGAGGATTTAAAATATTAGTTTGTCACTTGATATCGGGCATCTCTATGCTACCTTCTATGACCAAACCCAGTGTATTTTTTCAAATGGTATCTGGCATCTCATGCTATCTTTAAGATCAAACTTTTTGATACTCCTTGGAATGTATCTCAATATAGAAATGATATTTAAATCTCACTCGATTAAGAGACTTTCTGAATCAATGGTTAAACTGAAATAGTAAATGATTTGTTCACATATACAACTTATACTTGCAAATTTTTAGATCTATTGTAAGCTCTTTAAACTATTTTGATCAATATATCTTTTCAATACCTTTGCTCCACTTTTGTTTATGCTCGGTGATGTTGTGCTCTATTGCTCGGTGTTCGCAAAAATATTTAGCTCTTTCCTCAACTTGATTGATCAAGACTATATGAATTTTTTCTTCATTAGTTTCTCTCCAGCATCCTCTTTTTCATTCACTCTCCTTAATTCATAATGAATTAAGTTGTCTCTTTATAAGCATGACATCACAATTTCTCTCTTTTTTATTTTCTTTGTTCTTGGCGTGATCCGCAATCTTAGCCAATCTTGATTTAAAGTATAACTCCTATTTTATCTCATAGAAATCTTCTTGCCAACTGGATAAAGTGGCTTTAAATCTTTTACTTATCTCTGGCTTTATCTTGTCGATGAAAACAATGATAACAACTAGTTAAGTCTATTTTTAGCTCTGCCAGCTAACTATTTTATCATTTTTGAACTTCAGTTAACTTCGGTGTTTTAACTCTTTGATAGCTTCGGTCAACACTTCAATTCTCCTTGGGCTTCTCTGTCAGGGTTGTTTGTCCGTGGGGGTTGTCTAGCCTTCGGGCTTCATTGCAAAGTTCTACTTGTTGGTTAACATTGTAATTTTGTACATTGGTAATGCTTGTAATTCTGCTCGTCGGTAATGCTCGTCAGTTTCTTTGCTCAGGCATCACTGTGACTTAACTTTTGGCAATCTTTGTTTGTCAGGTTCCACTAGCCATCAGTGTTTGAATTCACTTAGTGAATGCTTTTCTTTTATGCATTACTGAAAGCATAATATTTCTCTCTCTAATTCTCTAAAAATTTTGACACTTTGATTATAACCGATTAGATTACATCAAGTTGACATCAATGACAATACAATCCATTAACTATTTTAATGTCTTGCATTATCTTTCTACATTTTGGTGATCAACTTAACATCTTCAAACGTTCAATCAGTTACATGTCATCAATATTATACACTTGTCTTTATACTATATCCTCATTTTCCTTTTACTTTCCCGCTTTTTACTATATTCTCTGTCTCTATACATATTATTTCCTTTTCCCCTTTTATTGATCTTTGTACATATCAATTTACTTTTACCCTTTTTTATAGTAAGGGAAAAGGTGTCTACCTATAGCTTATCAAAACTATGAGAGTGTGAGGACTTCATTTCCTCCATCATCTTCTCCCATTTCTCCATTAGATGTTCAAGAGCCATATGCTCTAAATTTATCCGTGCGTGCATGTCATAGATTTTGTCTGCTACAGACATCTCAGGGGTGGCAATAAGTTTCCTAGTTGAACTTAGGTGAGTCTGCACAAGTGTGAGGTTCGGTAATAGTATAGACTGAATCTCGGTAACCTCCTCTCTGAATTGTGATTCTGCTTCCCAAAGTTCCTGTCTTAACCATTTTATCTCAATGATCTTCTCATAATGTAATTTGATTACATTTCCATCAGTGGTTATACTTTGTACACTTGCAGTTAGATCAGATTTGATCTTTGTTATCTTGTCATTATTTTCCTTTGTAAATTTTTCTAAAGTGCATAGCTTCTGTACTAAGGAAATAGCTTCAGTTATGATGGGATCTAATTGATCTGATAACTCTGAAAGCTTTACCTTATTCTCTGCCACTTCTTGGCTGATCTTTTGTGTCAATTTGTATTGAAATTTTCGCTCTACGTGCTCCTCAATTGCTTTTTCTACATCAACATTTTGTGTTGTGATTGCTTCAGTGAGGATGGCAAGTTGATCTAGAATGGGGGCATTGTGATTAACATCTATTGCGGAAAAAATCTGACTCAAGATGTCTCTTGTATTCTCTAGTACCAATGAATCTCGGTGTTGTTTCTTTAGCTTTTATTGCAAAGCTTTCCTCTGACAGATTTCTCCATATTATTGGAGAGATTCAAAACCCAATGTTGTTGGGTCACATTTCCGTATTTCTATGATTTCATCTAGTGTGACTTCCAACTTGCTCTTCTTTGTTATCTTCTTCTTCTTCTTTTGTGTTCCACCTGTATGTAGAACCATAGCCAGCTTCTCTTCTTGGTCTGATGTGCTACTAGATGTTTTTTGATGAGTTGTACCTTTCTCTTGTTGCTTGGTGTTTTCCTGATGATTCTCTGAGGACGTCTCCTTGTCAACCTTCGGTGTTTCTGCAGCTTTACCTTCTGTTTCTTTTGGGGTGGTATCAACTATCTTTATTTTCTCATCCTTCTCTATTTTCACTTCATAAACATCTTTCATTTGTGCATCTTTCTCGGTGGTATCTCCATCTTTTTATTCTTCACTGATGACATTTTGTTCATTGGTTGTATCCTTCTTTTCTTCAGATGTATCTTTTTTCTCTTCATTACCCTTGTCCTCAGGTATGCTTGCATCGAGCTCAGGGGTCTTCTCCTTATGTGAGATATTATTGATTGCTTGAATCAATAGTGGCATATGGACTGGTATGTGTACTTGTGCAGCATCAATTGTAGTGTCCTTCTCATTGGTATGGTCCTTAACAATAGTGACATCTTCATCTTTCTAAATTTCATCTGCAGGATCATTGGTGATGTCAATAATTGCATTGTCCACAGTGTTGTCCATAGTAGTGTTCGGCCATGTATCATCTACAAAATCCATATTCTTGTTGCATTTTTTGTCTAGTTCTACATCAGTGATGGTAATTGGTTCAGTGCTCTGAGTAGCCTGATCATCCCTAGTCTGATGAGTTTCAGTAGGAGCTTTTTGTTGCTCGGGACTTGTATCCTTTTTAGGAATATCAAATATTTTTCTCCATTCAGCTTCACTCTTTCTGTCTAGGTCCAGTAAGTGTCCTTGGAGCACTTGGTAAGCTCTCAACTTCGGTGAGAACCATTTAGAGTGAATTTTCATCATTTCTTTGATCTCCTCCATTTTTTATTTGGGAGGCATGACTAATACTAGGGCTCTTTCGTAAATGATAAACAGAGTTCTTGGTTATACTTGGTACTTACTTTAACCTCTGTAGCTGCAAATGATCTGTTTGGAGTGCTTTGAATTGGGTTGGAGTCGCTCTACAATGTTGTCACTTCTTGCTCTGGTTTCGCTCTAGTCACTTCACTCAAATCGCTGGTGAGAAATGAAACCCTTCCGTCGTCTATTTATAGAATTTTCCCTAGTTCAAGTCATTAATGCTCAACCACTCCTCGGTGTGTGAAGACGGAGTCATCGGTTAAAACACTAACTTCCATTTTGGTGACAACTCGATGCTTCGGGTAGTATTTTCAACTTTCTTTTTACTGACGAGTTTTGGTGTATGGCGAAGATGCTTTGTCAACCCACTTGATTACCGATGGATCTCCGTTTACACTAGCAACTTTAGCTTTTACATGTTAACCGACGATTCTCGGTAAGAAAAGAAAACTTAGCTTTATATGTATACCGATGCATTTCGGTATGTTTTAACTGATGAAATAGTTGTCATAGATTTTAACAAGTAATACCATAGTGCATCTATAATCATGCTAATTTGTCATTTTAACTATGTATAATGGAACTGATTCAAAATATAACTTGGTACAATGCAGTTCCATACTTACTTGTTCTACTTAGGTGGGGGTGGTGATGTCACCAGATCCATTGGATGAGGTGTCACCAATTGCATTGCTTGGTCCAACTTCATCATTGTTTGTAGCTTTCCTCCACATTTTGTTTCTCATCTTCCTAATGTCTTTAATGGTGTTTCCATTTGCAAAGGTGTTGGTCTTTGTCATTTGGTCTCTGCAGTCTTTCTTGAGATGACCGACTTTATGATAATGTAAACATGTCATTCCGGGTTTTGTCTAGCCTCTAGGCTTTCTTGTCCATTGTCTCATACAATTTTCAGCAATGTGACCAAATCTTCCACATGCTGTACAATTTTCCCAAGTGTTGTAATCCCATACATACTGGTTACTAACTCTTTTCGATTGCTAGGAAGATTCTTGATCATTAGGCTTCAATGTTTCCTTTTTCTTCTTCTGGCATTCAATAGTACTGTGCCCATACATTTTGCAAGTAGGATAGTATTTTTCCATGTAGGTTTCCTTCTTTGGTTGTTTCATCTCAAATATTTATTTACATGCTTTATGTCCTTTCTTGTTACATTTATAACAAATTCATATGAATGAAGATGTAGATTTAGGAATACCTTTCATTTTTCTCCTACATACATTTGATGTGTGGCCTTGCTTTCCACAGTGATTGCATGTTAACTTTCTTGGTCTTGGATTTGCATAGACATTCTTTGGATCATCTTGATTAGGTGATTCTCCACTCTTGGTATAGCCTAGTTTGGTGTTGTTGTTGGCTCTCCTTTGTCCATCAAGAAAATCATCCATTCTTTTATTGCTTTCTTCATCTCTCTTGATTATCTCATTATGTTGCTGCAAAATTCTGAGTTCTTTTTTCATCTTTTCATTTTCTTCCCTTAGCTCACCAATAGCTTCTATTATTTCAATGATTTCAACATTCATTCTATTTTCCTCTTGACTCATAAGAATAATATGATTTTTAATCTCATGGTGATGTTCTATAAGTCTCTGTATTTCTGACTCTTTTTCTTGTAGCTTTTCAATAATCTTCCTCCTATCATAAATAGCTAGTGTTCTCTCTTTCTCAGCTTGTCTATAATTGTTCATGACATCAATCATTCTTACCACATGTGTCTCTTGACCGATTTGTAGAGATTTCACTTGTACAACAGATATTGATTGATTTCATTTAAGCTTGTGATGCTTTCCTCTGATGTATCTGATGCTTTGCTTGTAGTAGATCCTGAAGACTCAAATAGATCTGTATCTCTTCTTCATGGTAATCTATTTCATTATAGCGAGATGCCATAATATTTCTTTCATCTAACAGTTATCTCATTTTGAATCTGGCTTCTTTATACTGCTCATAGAATATCTAAATTTCTAGCTTCTGATTCTCAATACTTTTTTCAAGTCTGTACTTCTCCATTGTATGATCTTTTCTCTTAAGTCTTTAAGCTTTCCAAATAAGAGTTCTAGCTCTGATACCAATTGTTGGAAATAATGGAAAGTGTGTACTGAGAGGGGAGGGGTGAATCAATACCTCTAAAACTTTTATCTCTTTTAACCTTTATCCTATGTGTAATCAATTGTATATCCAACCATCTATTCTATACTATCTTTGTGTAAGATATATCTGTAGACACCTAAATCTGATTAACCTAATTCAATCATATTTAGTGCCTTCTGAGACATATCAACTAATTAATTAAGCATTACCTAATTGACCTATGTAATCCCCTAGCCCTAATTAATCCAATTAATTGGCTATAGTCCTGATTAATTATCAAAAACAACCAATAGCTTAATAATTGATTAAAACCATATTCCCCTATTATTGAATGAATATGTTATTTATGTAATTCAATTCATTAATATTCCCTTTAACCCCTAACCTAACCTATCTTAACCACCTAACTTAGAGTTCAAACTAATCCCAACCTCTTCACCCATCCTAATCATAATTCCATCATAAACCCTCCCTAATGATGTCACATTCCTAATCTTTGGATTAGGAATTCAATCCCTTCCCCAAAGTCAACTTTCTCAATCTCTATCTTATCCCCTCACCCATGCCTCATTAATGCCTCACTAATGCCTCTTACACCCCTGATTAAGGCTCTTACACCCTCATTAATAGCCTTATCTCCTAAAGTCTCCTCTTATCTCCTTGGCTCACTTCCCTAAATGGTCACATTCCTCCCTCTTTTCAACCCAATCATATTGTGAAACTTGTTATCATATGATGCACTTAAAGAATCACAATCCATGTGTTCTCTTCGAGGTACATCTGGACCTCTCCTCAGGATTGCATCCTGACCCTTGATTCCTCACCCATTTTCTATAAAAGAAACATCATTCCTTCACAATATCATCCACCTTCCATGTAGAGTTATAATGTTATTTTGAGAGAAAATCATAAATCCATCTTTTAGAGAAGAGTTATAATGCTAGTTTGAGATCACAGCTTGAAGCTTGAAGCACATCCATGAGCACACATCCACAACAAATGGACAAATCCAATGAACAAAATGGAATTTGAATGAGCTTGTAGGAGGTTTGCACTTTCTTCATTTAGCTTATTTCAAGCTTTCATTTTATGTCTTAGCATGTATGTAGTTTAGATTATTATTTGTTGAATATTTTGATTTTTTATTATGCTCCCTTACTTCTAATTTTCATAGCTCACATTCTGGCACGCCCGGTGGGACCCACTTCACGGGTTCCTTTTCATTTTTTTGCTTGCAAACTAACCCTTTAAGCTAATGTGTTTTTGTTGTTTGAGTATGTTTTTCAAGATCTTATTTTCTTTTACAAGTTGAAAAAGGCAAGAAGACTATATTCCTTCTATCTTCTTTCTACTTTCTCTCTATTATGCTTCCACGAATATCATTGATACACAAACAAGAAGACTATATTCCTTTTATCTTCTTTCTACTTTCTCTCTATTACCCATTTGTTGAAATATGGTCTATATCACTGGGACCATTATTTGTAAAAACATGGGGGGAAAGCACTGTAAACCTACAATAATGCACTCTTACTAACTTTTATTTTTACAAGTTTATAGGTTAGCCATCTAGTTTGGTAAGAAAGCACATAATATTTTAATTAAAAAATTCTCATTTCACTTTTTGGTGTTTAAAAAGAACAGTGTATGTACCCACACCATTTCACACTTGGTTTTGGGTTTCAAAGTCAACAAAAGTTAAAGTCAAAAGTCAACAAAAGTCAAAGTCAATAAAATTCAAAGTCAACAAAAGTAAAAAATTCAACAAAAGTCAAAATTTCTTTTTTGGGCTTAAAACAAACATGCACAAAATCTTGAATGCTTTAAGGAAAATGAATAATCAAACATCTGATTTTGGGTTTAAAATTGAACAATCAAATCACACATCATGTTTTTGGATCTTAAAATTGAACTAACTATCAAACACTTCACTTTTTGGGCTTTAAAATTGGACAATCTATCACATCTTTCATTTTGGATCTAAAAACTGAACATTCAATCAACACTTCGAATTTGGGTTTAAAATTGAACAACTCAATCAAACATCATCTTGAATGCATAAACATGAATTGAACAAGGAAAATGAACTTTTCAAATTGGTGCACATAAAATCAAACAAACTTGCGAGTTTATTTCTGCACAAATCAAACATTGCTTAACTTGTCAAAGGAATTAACTGTGTGTTCGGCATCTTTGGTGCACTTGCACAAAATCTGTAGAGCGCAACTTCACTTCACGTACTATCCTCTCCCACTGATTTTCATGGTCATTAGTGCAAGAGAAAGGTGATTGTGAACATTCGAACCTTTCAAATTTCTTAGAGGGGCATGTCCAGAAGAAGCACAAGTCCTTCTGGAGAACAACCCCAAACTAGTAAATCCTTTTTCTGGTATAGAAATAAGGTGGACTTAAAGGTCTGTCTATATCCCTTCAAGCTCGAGTGGGTCATATTCAATAGTAGTCCATACTGAGTGAATATCCTCAACATACTGGCATGGTTGAACTAGGCTCTTAAGTGAGTCACATCGTACAAACTGATTGCGGGGACACCACAAAAATACTAGCAACTAATAAATCTAGTAACCTACTTGATCCATCCCTGAAAGCTTGATAATCGACTGGGAAAGGAAGATAGTAACTTCCCTGAGAAATTTGCACATTTGTGCCACCCTGAGCATTTGGAGTCGGATAATATGACATCATGGATCCTTGTGCTTGATGGTGGTCGTATTCTGATTATCTCTTATGTGTATACCTACGTATGCAAACAAAGTTTTTCAAGCTCACCAAATCCTTAAGGTAGAAAGTGTTTGTATGTGTCTTTAGCGTTACAAACCTTGTGAAAATCACTTCTCAAACATACACAAATCTGAGAGTTTTGAAGTCCTTTTGCCAAAGAGATCAACATCTATATTCTTCTTGCAAGGTTGCTTTGCCTCTTGCAAGATTGTTTGCTCAAAATGCTCAATATCATCATTTATTCTGAAAACATTCCAAGGCACACTTGTCGTAGACAATGCCTCATCCTAAACATTATCAAACTCAGCTCATATCTATTTCCATCAAGCACAAGAAAGTCAAGTCCTCCGTTTCTCCCCATATCCTAGACCAGTAGGACTGTCTTTTTCATTTTCCATCTTCTTCAGTGTCAGTCTTTCTTCCTAATCTGAGCTTGAGTCTTTCGTCCATGTCCATCGTTCCTCCCTAATCAACTCATCATAAAAGCATCATATCACAAATCTATTTTATGATGAGTTTGTTTGTCATATCTCTTCCTTATCTTTATCCTATTCTAGTGATGATGAGGGTCTTGTTGATCATAATGTGTATTTTGAAAACCTTAGCAAGATTTCTCTGAATACCATCCAAACTCTAGACATTCCTTCATCCTACCCCATCATTTTTTTATCCTATTCCAGTGATGATGAAGGTCTTGTTGATCATGATGCATACTTTGAAAACCTTAGCAAGCTCGCCCCAACATCCTATTCTAGTGATGATGAAGATCTTGTTGATCATGATTCGTACATGGAAAGCCTTAACACACTTGCTCCAAGCATCCTCCAAGCTCTAGTCATTCCTCCACACTATCCCATCATGCCGCCATGCATACCCACTAGCACTCCTTATCCTACCTTTGACAAGGGAAATCCATCTTATCCTTCATCCACATCTCCTTCCTATACATTCATGCATCCATCTTATCCCACAGTCATATCCCAAACTCTATCTTTTCACAATAACACTACTAGCTACATCCCTAATCCCAATGCACCATCTCATTATCCTCCAACCCACGTTCAAAATCCTAATCCTAGTCCTTCATTTCTCCCAAGCCATCACCATGATCCCTATGCTATTGCTAATCTACCATCCACTCTATCCTACCCATCTACCCCATCTTATTTCAATCTACCATATCGCATTCCTACCTACATTAACACATATTCCATACCCCAATCCATCCCTCCTCTCCCATTAGTTAGTCAATCTTGTTCGCAAGTCACCCCCATGCCTACCTATGTGAACTATCTCACCGTACCATCTTCCTAACATCTGATACGTAAGTCTCCAAGGAGTTTCACAAGGAAGCCAGCAGAAAATCAATCTCTTAAAGAGTCACGTCATATCACTCCGCCATGGGAAAATGCTAGTGATGAATCCCTTCCATCTCCCGCACCCATCATTCCTCTTACATCTCTCATACCTATTATTTCCCTTCCGAATCTCATACTTTTTTATCCTCTTCCATCTCCCATACCTATTATTTCCCTTCCTGATCTCATACTTTTTTATCCTCTTCCATCTCCTAGCACCGTTGAAGTCCCCTCACCTATTGAAGTCATCCAATATTCATCCCCATCTTCTCCTCCTGACACTATCCACACCCCATCCCATGAACCTTATGCATCCACCCTTCTTCCCTCTATCTTAATTGCAGAATCTCTCATTCATTCATCCAACCCATTTGCAGAATCCATCCATCCATCCACCTCATTTGAAGAACTGGTCCACACATCCCCCATCACACCATCCACATCAATCCAAGCATGTCAAGACCTTGTCCAAAGGCATGTTGCAATATCTATTGACTTGAACAAAAATTGTCTTGATTCATAAACTCCATCTCAAGATCCTATCCTTCCATCTCCTCCAACTCCAAATCCATTATCCTATTTGAGTCAAGATCCAAGCATCCCATCCACTCCACTTCCTAATTCATCCACTCCTTCACATCAAGATCCTTCCATTCCATCTCCTCCAACTCTAAATCCATTACGCCATTTGAGCCAAGCTCATAGCATCCCACCACCTTCACTTCAAAAACCTTTATCACCTCCAATTCCAACTATCCCACCACCATTACTCCATCACCTTGGTCCACTCACATTCGTCTGTGGTGGTTTGCTTAAAATAAAAGAAATCAATTACATCTCCATTTTCCATCCACGTGATAATGGACTCACATCTTGTTCCTTCACTGACAAGTATCCTACCTTGAATCAATTGCTAAAAAAATGGAATTATTAAGGTAAAGGCACAGGCCTAAATGAGAAAGGTACTCTAGAGCCCATTCAGGTTAAAAGACATCCACGATCTTGTGGTATTGGGTACGCACCTCGGGATCCTTCATCCAATACTATTGGTACAACTAATGCAAAATTCAAGAGTGCTTTCAAACCCTACATCACATCTTCCTATCGTCCCTCTAAAGCATATAATGCCATCCCCCTCCTCCATCCTTGCAACACAATAAAACCTACCATATTTCTCCTTCATCCTCTCAATCCATTTTGGGCCCCTATGTCCCAAAATCTCATCCCACATCTTATCCCACTCCTTCCTTCATCCATCAATCCCATATAAAAAAATCCCACCACTTACATTCCCAATCAAGGATCAACAACGACACATACCCATGCGCCCCATCCACCATCCTACCTCCACCACTCCATCTGTATTTCCTTCATCTCATGCAAGTTCTTATATCTCTTCCAATGCTACCCACTACAATTTGGATGCCCAATCACCAATGTATAAATCTACAGATCCACAATTTAAATATTGTCTTGTCCACTTCAAATGACATGCTCCAGCAAAAGAAAATCCAATCAAACAATGCACTACATCCCATAGGCCACAAAATCCCACCAAATCAAAATAAAAAACTATGTGGATCCCAAAGCAAAAATATGTCATGCATCTAAAATAAAAATCTATTGTGGCATCTGAGGTTACTAATCCTCTAGCTGAGCATTCCTCTCCATCTTCAAAATCTCTTTTGGGTCCTTATATCCCACCACTTCCTACCATGATTCCTACATCACATCCACAGGTACCATCTGCTTCACATTCACTCTTCCCACATCCCTTGCAACATGTGTTAATGTTGATCCTGACAGCATTCCTCTATCCCACTAACTTTCCATCATTTATCTGAATACTTCCAACTATCATATCCCCTATCCCACATATTTCCCCCTTCATAACTATCTCATACTTTCATTTTCCTAAGTCATTCATCCCACATAAAGTTGTACCAACATAACGTGATCAACATCAAAAAGCAGAAAAACACAGAAAAAACAAAAACAAAAATAGCAAAAGAAGCAAAAAAAAAGAGAGACAAAGAAAGAGAAATCAATTTGTCCACTGGTGAAAACTTGGAAAAATTGGTAAACAGGTGTCATGCGTAGTTCCTCCATCCAGTTTCTCTTCACACTTGGGGGCAAGTTTCTTCTGGCCACCATCCATCTACCATCCATATCACGTCTTGTCCTTTTCACTTCCTCCATCCTCCTCTGTATCTTTATGAGGAATATATAGGCCACCATATCTACATGATTTCAGACATCTCTTGACATCTGTCTCCCATCTCCCATCTTTATCCACCTATCATTTTATCCACCCATCCTTCCTTTCATCTATCCTCTTGCACTACCTTCCTCCCTTATCCATCCTTCGTCCTATCTTTCATTCAACTCCATCATCCTTTTGTTATCCTCTCTTCCATCCTATCGTACCCCCTCCTAATGCTTCCTCACATGCATGACCTATCCTAAGTGGGGGCATTATGTTCCTTGGTGACGTAGTCCTTGGAGACCTTTTCATATCCACCTTCATTTCCCAATCCTCCTCTCCTATCCACAATCATTCAGCTATCCATCCATTCCTCTACTAAAATCCTTCCATCCAATGCTTCCCTCTTCACATTCCCTAGTGTCTCCTCCATCTTCCAATTCCTCCTTTCATATATCCCATCACTTTTTTCTTCCCTTGTCATTGGTATCTAGCTGTAGGATATCCTCATGCACCCAATGTCACCCATTCCAATCCTAATTCTCCTCGTGACCTACCATCGCATGCAAATCCTATCCACATCCTCCAGCTATCCCAAGTCAGGCAGCAATCAGCCCATCCAAGCACACCCTTAGCCTTGCTGCAAGATTTTATCACAATCCACTCATCATCATGGGGATGCATCCTTCCCAATCCTTGTGTTTTCTTTGGGACTACATCGTTCCCACATCTAGAGCACCCATCCGCTATTCCTCTATCTTGGCCTTTTGGCTCAACCAAGGAAACATCATGCATATCTACCTCGTCTCATCCATTCTCTCTAAGCTTCCTGCGATTTTAGTCTATACATATCTTATCTGTGTCAGTCTAGTCTTGATCTTGGTCCCACTTGTACCTATCTCATGTCCTTGGTCGGTCTCCTTGTAGAAAGTGATCCAGTTTCAGTTCTAAATCATGTGCTTCAGCAAGTTCCTTATGATGAAATCTTGTTTCAGCAATTTGATCATCATCACATATTTAGCCAATCAGATTCACACTTCACATCTCCATGGAAATGGGTCCTTGAGGATGTATACTACCTCTCGTTGACCTAAATCCAATCATCTTTCTGGAAATCGGTCCTTGAGGATGTACCTTTCCTCTCATTGACCTAAATCTAGAACATCATCATCACTAGGTTCTTGTATGATGTATCCTTCCTCTTAACCTAATTTCAATCCAATCATCATCCCATATCGTTGATCTCTCTGAAAAAAGGCATCTTGTTATTGAATTTTCGATCTTGAAATTTGAATTTGGTTCTTGGTTATCATTCCTGATTCTTTTTGGTTGTTCTCCTCCTCAAATTTGCCACGATTCTTTATATCATGGTATGTTGTGAATGGATGCAACTAGGATACAAAACTTGATCTTTTTGTTTTCTTCTTGTGAGTCAGTCGTATATGACCCTTGCATGTATGTAATTCATTTGGGTTCTCATGCTGCACTTGGGAAGTGTCATTTGCTTGTGGGATTTTCTAGCATCATTTCCACCTTGCTTCTTCTGGGACTCATGTGTGATGTTGGTGAAACCCCCGTGTGTCTGTTGTGTCAGTCCTCTGCAACACCCATGACAAGGCCTCATGTTCCTAGTAACCTTGGCATGGTCTCTAGCATTTCTATATCAAAATAAGTGATCAACTACATCGCGGTATTCCATCCTGGAATATCCCTCGCTCAAGATTCAAGAAAAATCCTCCCCCCATCAAATCCCCAGCAAAGCCATCCCTTTTATTCCAATCAAATCCCATCTAAAACTTCACCCTTCATCCTTGATGCAAGCCTGACTATCCCATCCCTCATTCTTCTAACCCCTCCTTCCTTTTTCTTCTATCTTGTCTCTCATGGCCGTCTTTTCAAGATGTCGCCAAGGATTCACCTTTTCTCCCTGTCGCCCTCTCAAGGGGGCATCATCTTGGTCTTCTTATTCTAAATCTATCATAATTGTCACTCTGGGGAAACTTTGTTGCCTACTTCCACATCTTCGCGTCATCTATTTTTTTAAACGTCTACAAAATAGCGGTATTCTAACACTATGTCGAAGAGGGGCATAATGTAGACACCTAAATCTGATTAACCTAACTCAATCATATTTAGTGCCTTCTAAGACATATCATCTAAGTAATTAAGCATTACCTAATTGACCTATGTCATCCCCTAGTCCTAATTAATCCAATTAATTGGCTATAGTCCTGATTAATTATCAAAAGCAACCAATAGCTTAATAATTGATTAAAACCCTATTCCCCTATTATTGAATGAATATGTTATTTATGTAATTCAATTCATTAATATTCTCTTTAACCCCTAACCTAACCTATCTCAACCACCTAAATCAAAGTTCAAACTAATCCAAACCTCTTCACCCATCTTAATCCTAATCCTAATCCTATCCTAAACTCTCCCTAATGATGTCACATTCCTAATCTTTGGATTAGGAATTCAATCCCTTCCCCAAATTCAACTTTCTCAAGCTCTATCTTATTCCCTCACCCATGCCTCATTAATGCCTCACTAATGCCTCTTACACCCCTCATTAAGGCTCTTACACCTTCATTAATAGCCTTATCTCCTAAAGTCTCCTCTCATATCCTTGGCTCACTTCCCTAAATGGTCACATTCCTCCCTCTTTTCAACCCAATCATATTGTGACACTTGTCATCATATGATGCACTTGAAGAAGCACA
>MU224432.1:2132480-2145773 GCA_018584345.1 Thuja plicata | reverse complement strand
TTTGAGAGCAAATCATAAATCCATCTTTTAGAGAAGAGTTATAATGCCAGTTTGAGATCACAGCTTGAAGCTTGAAGCACATCCATGAGCACACATCCACAACAAATGGACAAATCCAATGAAAAAATGCAGTTTGAATGAGCTTGTAGGAGGTTTTCACTTTCTTTATTTAGCTTATTTCAAGTTTTCATTTTATGTCTTAGCATGTATGTAGTTTAGATTATTAGTTGTTGAGTGTTTTGATTCGTTACTATGCTCCTTTATTTTTTATTAATCTAATTATTTATCTAAAATATTTTTTCCTTATATACAAAATATAAATGCTCCTAAATAGAATTTATGTTAATTTCATAGTTAGAAAATCTCTTTTACTAATCTATTTTAAAGTTTCTACAATTATATTCTCAAATTACTTTTAATTTTTCATTATGTTCTTTGCAGTGATACTACCTATTATACATATGAATATCCTTATCTATCAAAATTTAAAAAGAATTTTAATACATGAGAATGTTTTTTAAAATATTTTTAAAACATAAAATATATTCCTTCCTTAAGAACCAAAATTTTGAAATATATTTTGATACATTTAAAAAAAATTCTTTTCTAGAGTACTTTTCCAAAATATAATTTATATATGCTTTCCTTGGAAAACAAAAAAGAATTTCAAACATGGTCCCACATGGTTGTTTATTTTGCAAGACTCATTGATGCAAGAAGGGACAATCATGTGGTATGTTTGACCATATAATAATGTAAGTAGTTATGCTTATTTTTATAATCCAATTTTATTTCCTAACACTACTATGTGGCATGTTATTGTTTACCCTATATTTGTAATTTTGTAAGTAGGACATTAAACTACAGCATGGATAAGTCTACTAATGTCTATGAGCCACATTTTGGAAATTCGCATCAACGGGGTATTATAGAATATCTTTCTTGATGGGATAATTTGTAAGTGTTCAAATTTAAATATTGACTTCTTAAGTCTAATAATGATTAAAAATCTAGTGCGTAAGTATTTTTAATGGATTAAGATGAAAGAAGATGATTAATTAACGATTAAAAAACTATTAATTAATATAGGAAAATTAGTAATTTAATGTATAGTCGCAAGTCTATCCATTTTGGGGTGTCTACACTAAGATACTGGTAGTATATTATAGTTATGTTTATAAGAAGTTACTGATATGTTGCTAATCAGTAGAAAACTGTCGATATTTTATTAAAGTGATATACTTATATATATAGATCCCTCTTTATATTTAATAGAAAAAAACATTTAAAAGGAAACTATTTTATTTATTATATAATTATTGTATTTGAAACATTTATTTTTCTGAAAGAACAAAAAACAAAGGACCATCTACTTGTACTTGCACTAATTCTAGATTCATTTAAACCCAACTGTATATGGTAGGTTCACTCATAGGTTTCAAATATTTCTTATAGAAAAGAGGTAAACATCTAGATGAATCGAGTGAACTCAATGAGATAAGTGAATCAAACTTCAATCTATTATTTAACCAAGGATAAACAAATTCACTAAAACTACTCTTTTAATTTATTCACTCCTCCATCACTTGAATTTTTAACACCCAATATGCCTTAAGTTATGGAAATTTGGTTTGAGGTAGTTCAAAGAGATATTATGGAAACCTAATTTATAAAAACACTTTTGAGTAAAGATCAAGACCAAGAATAAATATTCTTCCTTTGAAAAATTTAAGAGGTGAATGAAAGGAGATATACAAGAGAGGATTTATGTGCAAGATATCCAACCCTCCTAAAGAAGCTAATTGAACTAGAAAAGTATAGTTTTAACACCTTTCATTTTTTTTTCCTAGAATGATCTTAGATAGAAATAGAGATGTTGATCTACCCATCCAAAGTAGAATCACAACTATACCTCTTCAAGGATTCACAAGAGAATATTCTAGTGTATCGACACCAATGTATTGCTTGAACACCAAATTCTACCATAAAGTATTCCTTCCTCACAAAGTGAATGAACCAGTTAGTTTTAGCCCCACTTAATATGATAATGTCACTGTCACCCACAATATTTTCCTTTCTTGAAAAGAGGTTCATCAAATTCTCACCTACTTGACTAGATCTTTTCACAAGAGCAAGAGCAGTTTTGATTAATGATAGGAGAAAGGGTGTATCACATGTGTTATCCTAAGTCTATCTCATTTCTTTTATGGTGATTCAACTTAGAGTATCATAATCACAAAGACTTGCTTTTGGATATTTTGTATAATGGTGTACTTATTACATGATTCACTTTTTCAAGAAAGGCATTTGTGAGTATGCAATTGTAGGGAACATTATATCCATTTTGTTTTACTTTTATTTTAGAATGTTGACATCCTTCATCCAGTATTCATTTTTTCTACTCTAATTATTTATTTCTTGACTTATTGGTCTAGTATACCTTATAATTTACTTTTTCAAGTGCCTTCATGTTCATATCTTTAAGACCATCTTGTATGTTGTTCACACCCCATAGGACATATATCATTGTTCTTCCAAGATTACTCCTTATCAAATATTGTTTATGTTTCCTTATTAACAAGCATAATATGGGTTATCTTATCCCATTTATTTTATGTAATTGCATGCCCATCTGTTTCTTCATATGTTTATTATATCTAGTTGATGTTATTTATAAGCAATTATTGGATGCGTGTTATTCTTACACGATGTAATTTATTGTCATCAATGAATGTTCATTACATATCCATTTATTTGAATATATCTTTGACAATATTACATGCTTAATATGCTTTACATTTTATTGTCATTTTCCCCTTACCTTTAATTCTTTGCATCCTTTGTATAAAACCAATTGGAGGATGTCGCATATCAACACTAAATTTCTTCATAAAGCTTTGTAGTGATGATTTAGTTATGATATTCATGATCATTCTCTAGTATGAATTAGAGCCGCATTGTCATGTCAATATAATTAGCATCCAAATGGGGCTCTTTATATTTATTTGCTTGGTTGGAGTTGTTTTGTCCATAACTAGACTTTTTATCACTTTTCATAGTAGGTTGTAAGTATGTCAGATTAGATTGTAGATTATATGCAATTTGACAGAACTTTGTCAAATTAGGTTGTAAGTTATAGATTAAAATATGCATATCAATTTTATTTTTATAATTGTTGAGATCATTAAACACGTAGATAAAAGTGAGCCCATACTTTACACAATTTGATCCATATAATAATTATTTGAAAGGTTTTAAAACTATGGTAATTAAACAAATGTATTTAGCACTTACATTGCAACATCATAATTAAAATTATAGTTAAAATATTTAAATATTTTATTTATTTTATATTTATATTTATTACATATTATGTATCCCAACTCTTATATCTAAATTAAAATTTTTAATAGGCCTAAATATTTCTTTAAAATATTTTTCTTATATATAAAATCTAGATGTTCCTAAGAAAAATGTGTGTTGATTCCATGGTTGTAAATTCTCCTTTAGTAGTTTCTTTTAAATTTATTAATACTGTGCTCACAATTTCTTTTTATTTGCTCGGTAAAAGGTTAATTTTTATTATAGGCTGAGATTTTCATCTGGCCCGAACCAAGGGTGGTTACAAATGGGGAACTGTCTCCCCATGAAAAATAATTTAATGCAAAACCCAAAAATAGGTTAACAACTAAGACTCCCTAATTGCTCCACCTTTAGTGATTGAGCTAAGAACCATGTTAAAGGCTCCACCCTTCTTCATTTCTCGTATTTCTCTCCTTTCATAACTTGCTTGTCATCTTCCATCTTGGATGTCTCCTTCTGCCACAACAAAAAAACCTCATCCGAACTCCTCCCTTCCCCGCCATGGCAACAAGGACGATCATCCACAATTATTCCTACAACCCTGGTTTCAACAATAGTATTATCCTTTCTCTAATCATTTGTTCCTCCTTAGATCATGGGGGAGGTGTACATTGAACCTCCAAAATATGAGATCGACCTTGATCGGTCCCTCATCAACCAAGCTTCAAGGAGTGATTGTTGAGTTTCTTCAAGATCTTCATTCCCAAAGATTGTTGACCCTGAACAATCTCCAATCTCAAACCATTTATAGAATTAAAAGAAGACCCCTTACTCAACATAGACTTAGGTGGGGCTTTGACACTCTCACTCTTCCCTTTGTCCACATTACATAGCTCAAAGGAACAATCTTTCCACTAGGAAACCTCTTTGTGAACTATTTTCTTGGTTTAATACTTCACAATATGTTTTGTCTTGAAACATTTGAAGGGAATGACTTCATATTCCACAGGTTACATCCAAACCCCTTTCAACAAATTTAAAGATAAATTAGTCAAAGGAGCTTTCAATAAATCCAATTGTACCAAAATATGAGAAAAAGGTTTAAGTAAGAAGTCGTGAGAATCCTCATCTACCCCCAGAAATCTACCCAAAGTATTACCAATAGCCTCAAAAGAAGAAACACACCAAAATTATAATGGAAAATTTGGAATTATTTCCCAGATAGGAATTTTGTCAAAATATTCGGGTACTAGATTGAACATTAGGTACCAGGGTTTCAATATAAAAAAGTATTTATTCTCCTAACACAATGGAGATCTATACATGATTTTCTTTCCATCTCGTTCATTATCAAAAACTACCACAAAAATCCCCTAGCTCTAGGGTGAATCTATACCTCCCCCTCCAAAATAGGGCTCTAGTTTTCTGAAATCCAACTATGAAGCTCACCCAGGCTAGGCCAAAAGCCTTTAAACCCCCCAATCAGCCCCATCTCACTCAATTTTTTTTTCATTTTCAGCAACCTCTTACTTAATCTCTCTATTAAAGCATATTGTTGGCCTCTCAGCCAGGGGCTCTATCCAATCTGTACCTAATCCTCCATTGTCATTAACATTCTTAGATACTTCTATGTAGAAACCCTTTTTACAACTCTTCATCCCCAAAACCCTCTTCTCTTTCTCAGTCCCTCCCAGATTTTCAACTCCCACCGACAATGGCTCCCCTTTTTGAAATCATTTAAAGTCACTACTCTATATTTGATTCAACATATGCTCATTTTCACTGAGATCTTCTTCCATTCCTGAAAGGTGATCACCTTTATATGCAACACGGATCGTCTGTCTCTTGAGCTCACGCGTAACAAAACCTCTCCCATCATTAGTATTTCATAGTGAGAAACAATGACTTTCCATTGTTTCAACATGGTAACACCATGATTTCCATATACCTCCATGTCTCCTTGCCTCTGAAAATGGTTGTGCAGGGCAACTTTCGAGCGAGTAGAAACCCTAGTAGTTGTGAAAGAGGAATGTGGTAGTATCGTGAGTAGGAATTAATCATTCACAATTCCTTCTTATTTTTCATTATACTTCTACAATCAAGTATTCTTTAATAAACTTTAATATTCTTATCCACCAAATTTTAGAAAGAGTTTTAATGCAAGGGAATACAATAATCTATTTCTTAAAGTTTGTTTTGATATAAAATATATTATTTTCTTGAATAGAAAAAAAATGATTTAAAATATTTATCTAAATACCTTATTTTTTATCAATCTAATTATTTATCTAAAATATTTTTTCTTTATATGCAAAATATAAATGCTCCTTAATAGATTTTATGTTAGTCTCATAATTAGAAAATCTCTTTTACTAATCTATTTTAAAGTTTTTACAATTACTTTTAATTTTTCATCATGTTCTTTTGCAGTGATACTACCTATTATAAACATGAATATCCTTATCTATCAAATTTAAAAAAGAATTTTAATACATGAGAATATTTTTTTAAATACTTTTAAAACATAAAATATATTCCTTCCTTAAGAACCAAAATTTTGAAATATATTTTAATACATTAAAAAAAATCTCTTTTCTAGAGTACTTTTTCCAAAATATAATTTGTATATGCTTTCCTTGGAAAACAAATATTTTATGTAGAGAATGTTAGGGTGTTGATTGATTTTTTTATTTAATACATAAAAAAAAATGCATAAAATACAACACGTCCGTTAGTGGAAAACAACCATTGAAAATTAAAATGTGCCCATTTTTAATCACTTCTTAGAAAAGCACTCTTTAAATGTGGATAATGAGCATTATTTGAAACACAACATTTGAACCACTAATGTATGTGGGCCTTTATTTGGTAGCTCTTATTATCATGTTAAAAAGGTGGTCCTTGTAAATGCAACAATTTGAAATCACATCCATATCACTCGTGTTCTAAATCTTAGCCTTTAGTAAAATATGTCATCCTCTTCAAATTATGTAAAATATATTAACCAAAAAATATTAAAAATGTACTTGGTTCGTTGTGGTTGTTTATTTTGCAAGACTCGTTGATGCAAGAAGGGACAATCATGTGGTATGTTTGACCATATAATAATGTAAGTAGTTATGCTTATTTGTATAATCCAATTTTATTTCCTAACACTATTATGTGGCATGTTATTGTTTAACCTATTTTTGTAAGTTTGTATTTAGGACATTAAACTAAAGTATGAATAAGTCTACTAATGTCTATGAGCCACATTTTGGAAATTCATATTAATTGAGTATTATAGAATATCTTTTTTGATGGGATAATTTGTAAGTGTTCAAATTTTAATGTTAACTTCTTAAGTCTAACAATGATTAAAAATCTAGTGCATAAGTATTTCTAACGGAAAAACTTTCACCTCCTTGAGTTTTCTTTCATCTTGATGATGGATAATAGAGTGTGATCTGAAACATTGATGCAAACAAATTAGACACAATCCAAACCAGAAGCAAAGGATACAACTATGATAGATTGTGGAGAATTGATATTCTTAAATGCAAATATTTTCTCATATATCAATGTTTTTGTTTTTATTTGAGTAAAAAAAAAGTTCATATAGTGACATGTTCACTATGACTTTTTATTTTTTTGGCTATCAAGCAACAAATTTGTCATCTACCAATAACATGTAGCACTTATCTATGTTTTTTTTTTTTTAAAGAAAAGTTTATCTTCAGTTCCTCACTAATAAACCTAGTTTAGAATTGGAAATTCACTCTTCCCCTCACAATCATAAGTCTTTATTAGTTTTCTATGTTTCATGATTGAGGGATCTATGTTTCTTTAAGATATTAACCCCAATTTGGGAGGGGGTATTTTTTTAAAGAGAGCTGGAGATACGTCTTGTGTTGAGGCATCAAATTTGGAATTGGATACAACCAAATTAGCTCAGGTAGTAGTTAAGAAGGAGGAAGTTGAGAAACTAGAATATAAAGCCAAATTTGATCACATATTCAGGGAATACACAAAAGAACAATAGGCAAAATTTGAGTTGCAAACAAAGGTGCAACTATTGGAACAAAAAATATTGGAGTTGTCCCTTGCAGCCTCTAAAATTGTTGATGCCCCTTCTTCATCAGATGTACCTCCTATCGTTTCCAGTATGACAGTTCCACAATCCCCCACCGAGGCTACTCTTCATGTTTCTACTACAGGATCAATAATTGAAGAGCATACTAGAAACAAAGTGAAATAGTCAACTTAGTGTTGACTCATTTGAATGAAAAATTTGATAGCAAATTGGCAAGTGTCCATTCTTTCTTTTCTTTATTGTTTGAATTTGTTAAAAGATTTGACAGAGACAGTGAGGTTGTTGCCCCATTGCTCACAAAATGGGTAAAAAGGGCCAATGATTTGAGGATGATGTTTGATGCATCAAAGTTTCATGCTGACAGGCCTCGGGCACTTCAACCAACCCATTTATTGGTGAGGTCTATTAAGGAATTTCAAATGTTTCTTGAGGACATTGAAAAAATAATCAGAGAGCTGATCAATAGTTTTAATGGAATGCATGATACTCTGTTGCCTAAAATTATAGATAAGGATGGAAATAAAAAACCATTGCAGATATGGAAGGAGCAGGGAGAACAAATCATCGACACTTGGTTGATTCTATTTGTGAATATTTTGATACAGATATGTTAGAAAACAACATGGACAAGATAATCAGCACTGACACATTCTTTGAAACTTTTGAAAAAGAAGCCAACCAGGTTGATGTCAAATACAACCCATACAGAACAAAGGTTGATGAAGTCATGAGTTTCAATTGGTCAACAAATGAAGAATATGTTGAATGGGTTAAGATGTATTTGAATGAAGAATAAAAGACAAGTAGTTAGCTAACTAACTGTTCGGTATGAATATTTGGCAAACAATTTTGGTATTTTATGCAGAGGTTACCTCTTTTGGAAGTACAAGTTTACAATAGCTATGGGCTCAAAAAAAATCTTCATCAGCAAATAAAAGGCGGGAGAAGTATAAGGAATATCTTGTTAAAGGAAAAGGGAATTTTGTTTTTTCTGTGTAAAGATATTTTGTAACAAGAATCAAGCGGTCCAATGGACTAAGTCACATGTGTTTTCTCTGGCCTGAAGCTTGTTTTCTCCCTTATTTCTATAAAAGGGAATTCAAGACCAGTAGAAATGGTTCCAAAAATTTTGATTCTAGAGTGTTGATCCCAAATAAGGTCTAGGTGAAGTATTGAGCTTATTGTAAAACATTTTACAAAACAATTTCGAAGGGTTTTGTGTCAATTTTTTGCAGGTTTTGAATACATGAATTGTAAAATTTAGTATGACCGAGATAACAATTAATTATTAATAAAAAATACAATTCAGATCCAATTCTCTCCTGTGTAGAAGTTTTAAGAATTATGAGTAAAATAGAATCAAGGGTTTTATTTTATTTAGTGCATTATTTTGATGTATGTAGATTTTATTCATGCTTTGATCTAATGGGTCAATTAAATGCTTGAATATATTTATAGATTTTTAAGGTTTGTGCAAGGATTTTGATAAGAAGTTTGGGTTGGGCTTGCAGTTGAGATATACTGTGATGCAATATATTCTTAGATCTTAAAGCTATTTTGGTGAATTTATATTATACTGTAGTTTTATTGCTTATGAATTCAATACCCAATGAAATGAGGCATTGATCAGTGTTGTAGTTTTTTTACTCATATTGTGGTGTTCAATTTTATCTAACTTTGCTACAAAATTGTTAAATCAGGCATAATCTTTATATTTATGTACGTTGTTGTATGTCTTTGTTATCTCATGCTCCAATAGGTAGAGGATCATTGGGAGTTAGCTATTTCATAGCATTCTCCCTTTTCTGTTGAGCCTTTATATGAGATTGTCTTCTTTATTTTGATGTTATTTACAAGTGTGGTGCACAGATGTTAGATGCATTAAGGAATCACTCTCTCGGGTCTTGCAGATCTCAAAGTGCAGAAGGGTTTGAGATATCCTTGTTAGTTGGTCCAAGTCCTGAAGATTATTGAGAATTGGAGTTGGCTTCTCTATAGATAATTGAAAGATTAACTTGGTTGTAATTTTGTATGTGTAAACCTTTTTTAGGAACCAACAAGTCCTCAAAAAGAAAGACTATGACCCATTGGATGATGACATGTCAGGTGACTAGGCTGTCAAAATATCAAAAATCATATTGATAATGGGACCCACAACAACTGACAATGAGTATCAACGTCAGTTGGATGAGCACAGATCAACGACCTAAGGTGTATTTCAATCCGAAAGTGGAAAAGATAACCATTTTTAAAAAAAAAATCCACCACAAGCGAGGCATGTGTCATTGAACAATGTGACTTGTCCTACCATAAATGATAAACATTTAATTAAGTATATTGTATAGTTAAATTATAAATATTATTGTACAGTTAATTAAAGGGAATAAACTCTATTTCGAGCAGAAGTTGTAAAAGATTAAAGGTCTTCAAAAATGTTTAATAAAAGTGACACATGTGACGTGTCAGACTGTTTGTCTTCATAAAGAAGAAATAAACTTATTGCCCTAAGCTTGAGAATAGTAATTAATAATAATTTATAAAATTTTAACACGATTCTACAAATTTTTCCCTTCACATTTTGAAAATTTTGAGGGTTTTGAAACTAAGTGACTCATATTGGTATTTCGATTCTTGGACAAACTAGTTAATCAAAAGAGATTTAGAAACAACTTCTAGATTGGGAAATTCAACAGAGTCTGTCTGTGCCAATCTAGTCAAATAGAAATTTCGGGTAAAATCCACAACACCTACATCTCTCATTTTAAATTTTTGAATCTCGGGGTTTATCATTTACATTATAGAATTAGAATTAGGGTTTTACTATTCAATTTGTGGGTTAGCATTTCCAGGCTTCCTCTTGTAGTTACTAGCATCATTTTGAAGCATTACTAGTACCAATGGGCAGCGATGGGGGAACATAATAGTACAACTAAAACTAAAAGCCAAGAGAATGTGAAAATAGACTTAACCAAACTTGTTAAAACAACAAGTTTCAGTGATGAATACCATGATATTTATGATCATGTTATCTATGGAAAAAATGAATCATAGAAATTAGATATGCATTATTTAATAAGTGGAGAAATCCAAACAAGGGAAAATATATTGTTTATAACACAATGTTAAATGCAAGTAAAAATAAAATTGCACCGTGGGTTGTTGGATTGGGACGCATGGTGTTACCTAAAGTATTCCCTTACCCAGAAAATGTCATGGTCTGTGCCCAAAATTATGATGAAGATAGAAAATAAATTTTCAATAAAAATACTCAAGAGGAAATTTTATCCATAACTGAGGGATAATTTTCTCATTTTTTGGACCTAGGGTTTGAAGCACAAAACTCAAACGTCCACATTGACCTAGGAAAGCTGGCATAGGACTATTAGAGAATAGATGCCAATTATAAAGATTCATATATCAAAGGTCTAACAGAGTGTTGCGCTTGATTGGATCAGAATCATAAGCCTCCTTATTATTATTATAATTTTGTGCCATGGTTTCAAGATACTATTTGCTTGCTAACACTTTTCTTGGGATAGGAAAATAGTGGCGAAGTAGGTGCCAACCTTCTTGAAATGATTTTTCATATCCATTGTGAAAATGAACCGGTAAGATATAATTTTTTTGAGCAAATCGTTCACTCCATGATTTTTTTTTACTAATGATTAAAAGAGGTCCCTGGTTCACAACCTACTTGTGTTATCTTCTTCTAGCAAAGTATCGTGCAATATTCAAAAACGACAAGGTTCACATTCAGGTGTATAAGATTGATGAGAAGACTCAAAAAAAAATAGAGTGTCCAATATATGAATGAATACCTAAGATAAGGATGCATGATAACAGAAATAACTACAACCATTTTGTGGACTTCTTGTTGGCACCAATGTAACATGAAAGTACAAGCACTCCAATGCCTAGATTGCTTGTGTCTTGTAGACATTGTACTCAACTTGGAAGTCAAATACAATTGGTTGATTGGTTCTTCATGGAAGAATACATTGTGTTAAGGTTTTATGGTTCAATAATAGAACCCTACAGACTTCCAATACATGCGACAAAGAGGGTATTTGCATTGGAATATGTATGACAGATGGAGAGCACAAATTTACTCTTTCATGGTCAGCAAAAGAAGACCATAATTCCTTTCTTGCCTTTCTCATATGGAGGTTTCACATTTGAGAGAAAATAATTCAAAATGGCACATGATAATTTGACAATTTTTAGCTTTGATATTGTTAGTTACTGGAAGTATGATCCAATCAGAGTCATTGAAACAAGGCTTAAGACAAATAAGAACTTTGCATGAAAATTTCAACATGAAAGTAAAGCATTGCTAGAAAAGTTTAAAAACATGGACTCCTAGGATGAGGTAAATAAGAGATGGATAGATATGCAGAAGACAATAATATTTCAATAGAATAATTATCATCACAAATTATGGCATTGCACACACAGAGAACAACAGAGTAGGCCAGGACATCCTACAATTTCTATGAAAAAGATACTAATCCATCTAAAAAAGCCATTCCACAAAATATAGTGGAACAATGTAAAGAGAAAATTGGACTCAAAGAAAAATTACTTATTTTTGGATTATGAGGAAGAATCTCGGTGAATCAAAGACCTCTGCACATATTTATGAAATCAAAGAGGATGAAGAGGTTAGAAAATTATGGAATATGGAGCATCTTGTTGAAGCATATGACAAAAGTGATATTGAAGATAATGAGTATGAGTTTGAGGTTAATCTGGATCCCACAACCACTCTAATAACTACTATATTCTGTGTAAATTTGAGTGAAGTCGATGATTCCAAGATATAAAAAATATAACAAAGGAGCAACCATTATAGAAAAATGGGTTTTCAAGGCTCTGGTGGTTTGGGTCTCAAAGGGTAAGGCCCTTGGTATTCAATTGAGACACCATTACCACAAAGACATGGTCACAAATCAGTCCTTAAAGTTGAATCATCAGATTCATCACATAAAGGTACTAGTTAGTCTCATACCCATGCATCTTCATTTGTTAGAGCTTCGCCTTCAAATCCACCTTATGCAGACACTCAGATTCAATCACAACCACTAGAAGAACATGAATTTTGTATTGGTGTTGAATCAAGTGTCATTACCATTAGTGGGGAATCAGGGGATAGTATTCCTATTAGTGTTCAATCAAGTGTCACTAGCACTGGTGGGGACGACATGTGTACTAATACTAATTGTCCTAAAAAATTTGCAACAACAAGATATCTCTCACAAAAGGCCATTAGTAGTAGATACTATGCAGAATCCTAGAGATCAAGGCATTATAAAGAAGAAAAATGTTATGCCAACAATGCCAATGGTGAGTAAAACTTCAACTATATCAATTTCCACTCCAAATCTTTTCTTTGTAGCTTCATAACAAACCCCTTAGAAGTGTCCAAAAACTCCACTTGCTAGTGACAGTGGGGCATGATTAGGAATGGGTGTTTATAATCCTCAAAATGCATTAGTTAGAACCATAGACATAGGTGGAGGCACGTACATCACTGCAAGTACTATTTCACCTTTCAAACATTCAGTTGCCTCAACAAACCCAGATTTTTGTTACAATGATTTCCTAAATAATTTGTACAAACAAGAAATATGAATAAAGAAAATAAAAAGATATTGAAGAGGGATGAACTTGTTGTAGCTTGTAAGGAAGAAATTGCATCGAACAGGGTATTTCCCACATATGACACAAACAAATAAATGATGGATTTCATGGTTTTTATGCCCTCAAGTAAAGATAAAAATCCACAAAAGGGTCAAATATGTAAGGAAACTCAGGTGCGGAAACAGCTTCCTACGCTAATCTCTATAGGAAAGTATTATGCAAATTCTTTTAAATCCTTACAACTGAATAGATTCGTTAACTACTTTAACAAAGATATT
>MU224432.1:2111099-2127206 GCA_018584345.1 Thuja plicata | reverse complement strand
TGATCTCCTTACACACTATTCAAGATGCCGACACATCAACATTATTTGCAAGAAATACATTTTACAAAACAAATAATAAGAATAGGAATTATCCAAGGTTGAGACACCTTATTCCTAACAAAATAGACCCCTCTAAATATCATGTTAGACCCCTCCAAATAGATTTTTCCAAAGTTAAAAATGTAGACAAAATCAATGTGTCAAAAAAGACCAACCAAGTGATCTACATTTCACTGCTCAAGGTGGAGAGAGAAAAAAGTAAGTTGGAGAAACAAATAGAAAAGTTACAAACAAACTTGGAAAATGAAAAAGCAAAGAGGAAAGTAGCAGATAACAAGTGCAATGAATTATAGAAAAGGATAAAAACATTCTGCCTCTACAGAGGCAATTGCAGAGCAAGAACAAATGGAGCCAAAATAGAAGAAAGTGAGGGAAAATTTGGAGTCTATTTCTATGGCAAAAAAAAATTTACAGAACCAATTGGAGACTGAGAGAGAAAAATAAAAACAGGGGGAAGAGAAAGCAAAGGAAATAAGAAAACTTAGTAACCACCGATAGTCAGAATTTAGAGAAGAGCTACAAAAGGCAAATACTACAATAAAAAATTCCCAAGACAACTTGAATAACAAATTAAAAGCACATTGAAGCATATAAAATAGGAAATTTGGGGGCAAATAATGTAGAGGAGTGACAAGTTGTATGAATGGTTTGAATTGAATGATAGTCTAAGAGAAAATTTTGGCAAGCTCAAAGAGCACATTGAGAAGAAAAAAAAACTTTATTCACAAGAGAATATTACAAAAACTATTTTGCAAGAAGTCTACAATACTAGTGATAGCCAATTGGCATCCAAGGGAATTAACAGCCACGTTCATGCCTCGGTAAAGGCATTATCTATCATTCAAAAATGTCAGAAACTAAGGGAAGGACAGGAAATTCTGGAGAAAGTTGAGAAAAAGATTGCGAAGCTGAATGAAAAGAAAATCAAATTATTAAATCTTGGTTTGTGGAATTTGGTTGAAACATCATTGAAATTCATTAGAAGAGAAGCTTTCAAAAAAAGGTTGGAGGAAAAATTAAAGTTTGAATTAGACAAGCTTCCTAAGGACACAACTCATCACAACTTTCTAAAATACATCAAACCATTGGAAATTTTGAATTTATTATTGGATGAAATAGTGGTTTCAAGTCAATCTTCCAAATATGAATTGTTGACAAAGTTACAGGTGACTCACCATACTTTAAAAAAAATTGAATTTCCAACAAACATAGAGTGGAGCACCCTACAAAAACTGGCACAAACATGATAACATATCATCACTCATAGTATGTAGAATTAATTTCAAGGTTTTGTACTATAATGATATTCTATATATTTAATTTGTCATGGCTTGAATTAAGTTTTAAGTTTGAACTCTATTTTTTTAACAGCAAAAATGTAGTAGTTGCTAATTTTCCAATCTGAGCTATGATGGTCATAGATAAGTTCAAGCTTGTACAATTGTACTGAGGTTGTGATACTAGTTTTGATGTTGAGTCTTCACATGTTGCAAATCGACATGAAGTTTTTGTTGCTCCCTTGTTTCTATAAAAGGGAATTCAGGGTCATTTGCAAAAGGTTCTAAAATTTTGTATTGACTTTTGCATAAACAATCACAAAGAGTTATATCATATGGCTTTATTTTGAAAGAAATAATAAAAATCTAAACATGTCTAAATAAACATCACTCTATCAATAAACACATTACGCCCTTTTATTTTGTTATTTTCTATATGGAAATAGAAAGTTGAAAAGTGCAATTGCAAATCAATATTAAATTTTAATTGCAAAAAGTTGACAGACACATAAACTATCATCAATTTATCAATCCCAATAATATTTTTTTTTGATATGAATGATGAGATACACTTATAAGATTAATAAATACCTAGGAACTGCTAGTGCCAAATCTCTTAAAGTCGTCATTCCTCCTCAACAAATTAAGAGCTTTCTTGATTCTTGTATGTGTTTTCTTCACTCTGAGTCTGCATACTTCTGTAGAATTGTATCTCAATGCTACTGGTACATGAGTCAATTGTCCCACTGGAACTTTTGTTTGAAGTGTTTCCCAAAACTCTTCTTCCACATTTGGATGTCTAGATTTTCAGTGCCTTATTGTAAGGAAAAGTGTGGACATCATACCTAGATGTATAGAGCCTCAAGAAATTTTCCAAATTCTTCTCTAGTTTTTTTTCTTATCTTTGATTTTAGGAACCCCAAAGCACTAAAAACTCTCCATCCTCCACCGAACCCAATATCATGGTAAGTCATAAATCAACAAGCTTGAAATATTATGATATTGAATCACACAACATTTTGCTAGCTTTGATTTTAGGAACCCCAAAGCACTGAAAACTCTCTCATCCTCCACCGAACCCAATATCATGGTAAGACATAAATCCGTAAGCTTGAAATATTCTAATATTGAATCACACAACATTTTTCTCTGATCTAGATTTCTCCAAAGCCTTGCTAATAATCCCTCTTCATTCGGGTTCTCCATTATGTCATATTGTTCCCTCATAGCATATGCAAAATGGGTTGATTTCTCTCTAAGAATAGTTTCATCTAAAATTCTATTTATAGTTAATCCATTGCATTCTTCAGATTTGCAAAATTGCCTTACCAGAGTCAGTAACTTAGTTCAAAAATCAATTGAATTGTTGAGAGACAAATATTGAGGAAACACAATAGACATGGCTTCAAGTAGTTTATCGGGAGTGAATCTGGTTCTAATCTGTGAGGAAAGTTCATAGGTAATTTTCCTCACATAAGTAGTTACAGACTCAACAATCTTTCAAAACTCTTCCCATATAAATCTTGTTAGTCGCTTCTTGGGGCACTTTCCTAGTTCCTCAGGATTGACCGTGGAAAAGTAGTGCATTGGTATCTCAACTCAGCGTACACTGGCACATAACTCCCCATTTGCACTGATCTATAAAAAGTTATCAGCATTGTTCAAATATGTGAGTGTCTGCCACTTAGTAAATTTTTCCTCAGATAATGTTGGTTGAATTCTATAGAGATTATCGAGTGTGATACATGTCATTTTTGGTTTACTAAGAGTGGGGGTGAATCAGAAAACAATAAATCTTAAACTCTTGAAACTTAAACTTTGATTCAACTCGGTAAGATAAACTTCTACAATAACAGAATCAATAATAACTTAAGATATTTGTAAATATTATGAACAATAAACATGCAACACATATAACACCAATATTTAATGATGAAACCCAATTTAGGAAAAACCTCTGCGGGAATTGTCACCCACAAAATGAAATTCTCTTCTGAAGTATGCTCGATTAAAAATCGATCTTGTTAAATATTACAATGCACATTGTTAAATGTGACCCTGTTAGGGGATTTACCTTAGATGTGTTAAAATATTCACCTTGTTAGGAGTGGCCTAGTTAAAAGGATTTGAACACTCTTTTAGAATGTCACCTTTTACAAGGATTTTACATAAATATTTTTAAGTCCACTCAGTTAAGAGATTTCTCTGCTACAAATGTTAATAAGAAACAATATATAATTTGATCTGTAATACTGGAACTACCTTTTTCTTGATCGGATCCCTTATGTGCTCTATGACTACTGGCATAAATACTTCATATGTCTCTTCTCTAGACTCAGATTTCTCCTTTTGTTCTTCACTGCTTCACTTGGTAGCACATCCACACTTCAACTTGCCAGCTTCATCTTTATATGATCTCATTCTTTATATAGACTCAGTTTTTGCCTCTTAATCTCCTTTATTTGGTTTTCCTTCCTTCACTCTCTATCGTCAAATCAAATTTTTGAACTAATTCAATGAATTTGATACTCGGTGAACCACTTCCCATCTCCTTGGGACTTGCACTTTTCTTGGAAGTGAAACCATCACTTTTGTCGCTTAATATTTACCATAGATCATCACCTTGATTTTTCTTGAACATAGATCTTGTAACTAACTTTTTCATCATTCTTGGAATCTTCCAGATAATTGTGGCTCATCATTAAATGTGTTCTTATCCTTGTTTATAACAAATGTTTTGCTCGGTAACTAAATTTTAAACTCGGTGTCTTGGCTCGCTCGGCATCTTCGTGTCTTCGTGTCCTTTATCGACAAACACATCCCTTTTACTAATAGACTTTATCCTGCTTGGTAACTAAATAGTTTCCTTATACCGACTTGCCCAATCTGATTACCGACTTGATAACTTCAAATGTAAAGTAGAAAACAACTATATTGATATAAACTTATCAATGTCTGATCTGTATTAATTGCCCAAATAAATCATACTTGGAAAGATATGACGATTCAATATGAACCACAAATCAATTGCTTCACATCAATGACAAAATAACAACTGATCTAATCCTTTCTACAATCTTGTATACCTATGATCTCAGTCTTTGTCATCATCGCCATTAGTTGAGTAACAATCTTACTCTTTGGAATTGATGGCAACATTGTTAATTGATGATGACATACTTTGATATCTTTGTTCTATCTTTTCTCCCTCTCAGTTGTTTGATCTTTTTCTCCCTCTATGTTCATTTTTCATTCTCTCTCTTCTCTTGTGATCATCAATAAATATCCCTTTAACACATTTCACTCATTCTCCCTCAATCTCTATATTCATCAATTACTTATTCTCCTCTTTATGTTCTTATATCATCAATCATTCACTCTCCCTCTTTGACAAAAATCCCAAAGGTGCATACTTCTAAAAACTTGTTCATGCAGTGGATTATACCTTGCATGTGCTAATATCTCATTGCATACATGATTATTTTTCACACAACTTCAGGCATCACCTAAAGTTTGAACACTAGCATCAACTCACAAAATAGATATTCTATTGAATCCTAGAATTGATGCAGCATGCATCTTTCTCTAGTGAATGTTGGATAGGGGTAGGACCCCTAATTTACCTCTGGGATACTCAAAATCATCCTTCGACAGTGGATCAATAAATATATATGCTAACTACTCCTTTGAATTCACATACTCCAACATCACATGCTTGTCTTGATCTTGTTCTCTCAAGTGATGATACTTGATAGAAATGTGCTTGGTCTTAGAATGCATCACCGGACTCTTTGATATGTTTATAGCACTAGTATTTTCACAGAAAATAGTAACTAGATTGGTAATCTCCTCTTGCATACTTTCAAGTAGTTGTTTGATCCATACAATATTTGCACAATTCATAGCTGCAGCAACATATTCATCCTTGGTAGTAGACTGTGATATACAACTCTGTTTCTTACTCAGCCACGTCACTAATATTTCTCCTAAAAAGAAATCTCCTCCACTTTTACTTTTTCTATCATCAATGTTTCTAGCTCAATTAGCATCAATGTAGACCTTCAACTTAAAATATCCTCCTTTCTTGTATAGTAGACTGAAGTCTTCAACTCCTTTCATATATCTAAACATTTTTTTTACTACAGACATGTGTGATTCCTTTGGATCAACGAAAAATATTGCAACAAAACCAATTGCATGAGCAATATCAAGTCTTCTATGTACAACATATTTTAACTTACCGATCATTTATTGGTAGCGTGCCTCATTCACTTCATTTGACTCATCTTCTTTTGATAACTTGCAACTAGTAATCATCGATGTTCCAACCGATATTGAGTCTTCCATACCAAAAGTCTTTAGGATATCCTTGATGTACTTTAATTGTGTGATGTATATCCCATCCTTGACTTGTTTAATCTATAGTCCAAGAAATAATTTTATCTCCCCTATCATGGACATATCAAATTCCTTTATCATCTCCTCAGCAAAAGATCTGCATATGTGTTATTTCCTCCAAAAATAATATCATCAACAAATATTTCAGCAATCAAAATCTTATTATTACTATCACATTTCATATACACATTAATATTGTCACTTGTTCTTTGAAATCCAATCTTGATTAGATATGAATGTAACCTTTCATACCATGCTCGAGGTGCTTGTTTCAAACCATATAGTGCCTTGTGCATTTTGTATACCATGTCCTTGTTAGTATTCTCAAAAAATCCTTTACGTTGTTCTATATAGACTTCTTCTTCAAGAATACCATTAAGAAATACAGACTTAACATCCATTTGATAAGCTTTAAATCCTTGTAAGTTACATATGCTAGTAGAATTCTAATTCCTTCTAATCTAGCAATAGGTGCAAAAGTCTCACCATAATCAATACCTTCTTCTTGTGCATACCCCTTGCAAACTAGTCTTTCTTTGTTTCTGATTACATCTCCATGTTCATTCAATTTGTTTCCAAAAATCCACCTTGTATCAATAACATTTTTATCTTTAGGTCTTAGTACTAAAGTCCATGTGTTATTCTTTTCTATCAGATCTATCTCTTCTTTCACAACTTTAATCCAATCTTCATTTTCCAATGCTCTTTTACTCTTATTGGCTCTAATTCAAAAATTAAGCATGTATTATCTCTTACCTTGCTTCTTGTCATAATTCTTGCGTTCTTGTCTCCAATAATCTTGCTCGTTGAGTAGTGTCTTCTCACATACTTAGCTAGAAAAGGCTTGGTAGGTGGTGGAAGTTCTCCATTTTCATCATTCAGTGGTAGTTCTCTTTGTTCAACTTCCTCCTTGGTTTGTGATTTTGGTAAGGTATTAGGAATCTTAGGTTGAACATATACAAATCTTTGGTATCCCCTTCTTGATGTCCTCATCATTTTTCTTTGTAAATTCATCAATCCTTACATTTTCACTTTCTAAAATTTTGTTAGTAGACTTGCTCAAGCATTTTTAAGCTTTGATCTTGGTAGAATATCAAAAGAATATTCCTTCATCTCCTTTAGAATCAAACTTTCCATCTCTTGCATCTTTTAGAATATAACAACTACTTCCAAATACTTTGAAATAACTTGCATTCAGTTTATGATCATACCAAATCTTATATGGAGTCTTATTTGTACCTTTCTTTAGTTATACTCGGTTTAGTGTATAAACTATAGTGCTTACTACTTCTCTCCAAAATATTTGAGAAATATCATTCTCAATCATCAGTGTTTTTGCACAATCAACAATGAATTTGTTTCTCCTTTATGCTATACAATTTTGTTGTGGTGTCCTCGGTGCAGACATTTGTCTCTTTATTCCATGTTCATTGCAAAAGAGTGTAAACTCATCAGAAGTAAACTCTCCTCCTCTATCAGATCTCAAACATTTCAATTGTCTTCAAGTCTCTTTCAACTCTTGCCTTAAACATTTGAAAAGCATCAGATTTTTCTTTTAAAAACATGACAGACATCATTCTTGAATAGTCATCAAAAAATAAAATGAAATATCTATCACCATAGTAACTTCGTGTTCTCATCGGTCCACATAGGTCAGTGTGCACTAATTCCAAAATTCCTTGAGTAGTGTAAGATTTTTGTGCAAAACATGACTTTGTCATATTACCAACTTGACATCCTTTACACATGGCATTTTCAGGTTTATCCAATCTCAGTAGACCTCTAACTCTATTATTTTTGCTCACTTCAATTAAGTTGTCAAAATTGACATGACATAACCTCTTGTATCATAACCATACATCCTCAACTTTAGCATATAGATAAATCTTAGTAGATGTAAGGGTAAAATAAGTTGCCTTTAGATTTTTCTCTTAGTGGCAATTAGACTTCCATTTTGATCAAATACTTTTACCTTTCCATTCTGAAATTCTAATCAATGTCTTGTATTGTTTAGCTATGCCACACTCAACAGATTATACTTTAGTCCTTAAACCCAATAGATATCATGACATCTTATATTATTCAGCAGAATTATAGAACATTTACCTTTCATAGGATATGGGGAATCATTACCTAACCTAACATATCCTCCATTACGTTCTTCCATATTAATGAACTTAAGTGTGTCACCGATCATATGGTGTGAACAACCACTATCTACAATCCAAGTATCATTCTTGCTTACGTGTGAGATTAGGGATTTTTCTTCTTCATGCTTTTATTCATCAGAATTATCCTTGATAGCAACATATACAACTTCTTTACTGTCATAATCATATTTATCATCATCGGTTAGTCCTTCGTTAGCAATGTGGTATGACTTCTTACCTTTGTTCTTAAATTCTCAGAATCTCTTGAATCTGTTTTCTCTTTTGTTATCATCTCGGTTGTCTTTCTTCTCATCATTGTCATTATTATGGCATCTAGCAGCAATGTGACCAATCTTATTACATTTAAAACATTTCAAAGGTAGCTTACCCTGATACTTTCCTTTTCCTCTCTATAGTCTTCTAGCTAGGAGAGCTTCAAACTCTGCTTCATTTCTTTCATCTTTGGCATATAGTTCTTCTAACTCACTCTTGCAATTGTAGAACCTTTCACTAGCACTACTTTCATATCCATCGCTAGGTCTAAACTCTCTAGAAATTCCAATCTTGAATGATGATTTAATGACTCAATCCTAGCAGTGGTAGGTAAACTATTATCAAATTCATTTATCTCAAAAGCAATCGACTTACCAATTGTAGCATCCATTAAAATAGTCATATGAGGAATGGATCTCAGTTCTTGTATTGTAGATACTCGGATGGCATACATAGGTAACAATGTCCTCAAAAATTTTCTTGTTACATATTCTTCATTAATATGTCCTCCAAAACCTCTGATAGCATTCACAATTTCCTTCAATATTGCACTGTACTATGCAATAGTTTCACCTTCTTTCATTCTCATAGAATCAAACTTGCCTCTCAAACTTTCAGCTTTTTCCTTCTGAACATGTTTATCTCCACCATGTACCAATGTAATCTTATCCCACATCTATTTTGGTGTATCACATCCTTTAAGGTCATTGAATTCCAGGTCGGTGAGAGAAGATGATATCTCAATCATAACTTGTGTGTGATATTGTCTTTCTCTTATCTGCTCAAGTTTCATAGGCCCAAATGGTGGTGGTGAATACTCATTGTCAAGATAGCATAATGCATACTCTCCAATCCCAGATAAGTACAACCTCATTCTATTTTTCCATGTAGAGAAGCTATCCTTATTCAACTTTTGTGCCTCCCTCTTATACATCTTCAGATATTTAACTCAAGTCTTTTAAACTTATCTCTTTAGAGTACTCAGCTTTGACACCAATTATTGGTTTACTGAGAGGGGGGTGAATCAGAAAATAATGAATCTTAAACTCTTGAAACTTACACTCTGATTCAAATTAGTAAGATAAACTTATATAATAACCAAATCAGCAATAACTTAAGATATTTTCAAATATCATGAACAATAAACATTCAATACATTTAACACCAATGTTTAATGAGGAAACCTAATTTGGGAAAAACCTCTATGGTAATTGTCACCCACAAAATGAAAATACTCTTCTAAAGTATGCTCGGTTAAAAGCCAATCATGTTAAAGATTACAATGCACATTGTTAAATGTGACCCTGTTAGGGGATTTACCTTAGATCTGTGAAGATCTTCACCTTGTTAGGAGTGGCATGGTTAAAGGGCTTTGAACACTCTTTTAGAATTTCACCTTTCATAAGGATATTACAAAAAGACTGTTAAGTCCACTCGGTTAAGAGATTTCTCTGCTACAAATGTTAATAAGAAATAGTATATAATTTAATTTATAAGACTACAACTACCTCTTGCTTGATCAAATCCCATATGCCCTCTATGACTACTAGCATCAATACTTCATTTGTCTCTGCTCTAGACTCATATTTCTCCATTTTTTCTTCACTACTTCACTCGGTAGAACATCCACACTTCAACTTTCCAGCTTCATCTTCATATGATCTCATTCTTTATATAGACTTAGTTTTTACCTCTTAATATTCTTAATTAGGTTTTCCTTCCTTCGCTCTCATTCGTCAGATCAACTTATTGAACTGATTCAATGAATCTGATACACGATGAAACACTTCCCATCTTCTCAAGACTTGCACTTTTCTTGGAAGTGAAACCATCACTTTTGTCTCTTAATATTTACCATAGATCATCACTTGGATTTTTCCTGAATGTATATCTTTGTAACTAACTTCTTCTTCATCTTTGGAATCTTCCAGATCACTGTGGCTCGCCATTAAATGCAGTCTTATCCTTGTTTATAACAACTTTTCTACTCGATAACTAACTTCTGAACTTGATGACTCAGTGTCTTGGTGTCTCAGTGTCTCGGTATCCTTTACAAACAAACACATCCCTTTTATCGACAGACTTCATCCTACTCGGTAACTAAATAGTTTCCTTTTACCAACTTTCCCAATCTACTGACCGACTTGATAACTTCAAATGTAAAGTAGAAAATAACTATATCAATATGAACTTATCATTGTATGATCTGTATTAACTGCCCAATTAATTCATATTCTAAAAGATATAGCAATTAAATATGAACCAAAAATCAATTGCTTGAGATCAATGACAAATTAACAACCAATCTAATCCTTTCTACAGTCTTGTATACCTCTGATCTCAGTCTGCATCATCATCACCATCAATTGAGTAATAGTCATCTTATGCAGCTTAGCATATTCTGCAATATACATAGCTCTTTGTTGGACTGTTTTCATCATATTTTACATTTCCTATAGCATGTAGAGAAGAGTTTCTAAAGTTAAGAGTGTCTCTATATTACTTAACCTCTGAAGTAGGTCAGGAAATTTTGGTTGGTTTGATTCATTGTGGATTGTGTGAAATAGTCCAATCAAGGATGAATATTCTAAAAAAACTCGATGCGTTGGTCCATCCAAAGAGATCCATCTAGTATCATTATCCTTAAGAAGCTTTTTCCCATCGATTATTCCATCATCAAATTATTGAAATTCCATTAATTGTTTGGGACTTTGACAGAAGTGTGAGTGGAGCTCTTTGATTAAATGTTCATTTTTATTACTTTGGCATGCTTGCTCACAATTCTGAAAGATAGATTCATTTTGTGAGCCATGTAATGAATATCATCAATGTAGGGCGCACAATAAGTTTCCATCTTTGTGCAAAGACCGTTCCTATGACCTTGCATTAGTGAAGCTCCATCCTCCCCAACACACACCAACTTTGGGACTATCGCCATGTCATCCATACCTTCATATTCAATTAAAGAACTCTTTACTATTTGAAATAAATTTTCCATTGTTGTACTAACGTTCATTTTAGCAATAGATAGTAGATGAGGTTGGCAGGCATAATTATGTATAGTATAAACATGCGTGCATACCCACAAAGTATTATCTATTGTTGTAACTTCATCTAAAGACAATGCAATGAAGTTTGACTATTATTTTTCTCTTTACATCTTCTTTTTCAACCTCGGCAAGATAATGTACCCATTCCCATCCGATGTTCACTAACCAGTGACTATTAGGATAATTAGGAACTTTCAAAAAGTGTAATAAACTACTCATTGTGGGGTAATCTTTCATAGCACGCCCTCAGCTCAAAATATAAAAAAACAATACTTAACTGGAGAGGTTTTCCCAGTTGTTCTATTTGTATTGATTTTCCAAGAAAAGGTTTAATAGAGTCTTTAACTTCAATAGGCTTTGTCTATAATTTATACTGAAAATAAAATTCTTCAGCATTCCTAATATGTTGACATTCCTCCTTTGTTTTCCATCTTATCATTGATTTTTCAACTCCGTCTATCATTTTTTTTCATAAACTTTACCCATATCATTTTCTATGGTGTCAATTTTTAGCTAAAACCTCTTTTCCTTGTTATGTTTCCAAGTGCAAATCTTACACCTACATTCTACTAGAGGCTCACCTTCAATGAGATTCGACACTAGTTCAATGAATGGATACTTTGACTCCCAAGTAATTTGAAAATTCCTCACTGACAGATCCCACTCCTGATCCTTTTTTTTATTTGGCTTTTCTTTTCCCCTTCTGTGCATTATCATGTATGGCATTATCACCCAATTCGATTGTATCATTCTGGCTAACCTGGGTATCTACCATAAAATCTTCTTCAAGTTCATCGTGATCTTAGATATCAATTTTGTTGCCTTCTTCAATATGCGGTGTAGGTTGTGAATCTTGTACTAGTACTTGTGATGATGCACCTTCCTAATTTTTAGCACAATCTCTACCAACACCAAAGTACGAAGACAACATTCTATGTTTTTTTGGCCTCTCTAGGCCTTCCCCACATTTAGGATTCCTAACATTCCTCCTGTTTGACATCTCCAACAAAATAAAGGCTGCAAAAAATATCAACTTATTGAATAAGTAATAATACACTTTATGATTTATTGGCCCTACAACCTACAATCTATATGTCTGAGGTATCCTGGGTAACCACAGATGGGTCTCCACTAAATAAATATGAGCTCAACAGTGAAAACATATAGACATTAATTTAGAATAATATTATAACACTTCAAAAATATGACCGCTTACCTTTAGGTCACTAGCAGTCGCCAATGCAGCCAACAACAATGGTTGTTCCTGGTCTGAATGTCTCATATTTGAATTGGGATCTCACTACTCATAACCAACCACATTATGTAGAGCTAAATATGAACTTGGTTGATGTATTTATGCCAATCCTTATTTGGTGAATTTGGTGGGAATTTGATATGGTATACAAATATTTGGCGAATCCCAATTAACTATAACACATCTTATGTAAATTTTGAGGCAATTATGGGTCGTCCAATTAATTGACAATTATAATAGAGTTGGTGAATTGCGTCCTCCTAGCCAATAAATCTTTATATTGATATTGGTGAATTATGGTCGTCTATTAAGACAACCTCGAAAAGTGTAGGCAAAATATTTAATTTATCGTGTAGAAAACATAGATTCTATTGGCAAAATCGTGATAGAGATACAATTAATTACATAAACCAATGGGTGATTGGGTCGTGTATTGGACTAAATATTTATAAAGTTTGGGAAAAGTGGCTACCCCCGATCGGTACAATATATTCACCATTTTCCAAGTCATCGATGTGAAATATTCGTCATTGGCAAATATTCACCGCTAAAGTATACCTTGCTACTAAATTTCCAAGGTTCAATCTCCAAGGGTTACATATGGGTCGGTCTTAATATATCTTCTTGTAACGATACTTATACATATCAAATCCCCTCATAGGGGTGCATACCTTCCCTGCATTATTTTATCTATTCTCAAGCCTATTAGCTTCACGATTCAATTGGAGTGTTCTATTTGTTCTAGTTTTAAACCTAGGACATTGATCTATCAAGTCTTGATTTGCATTCCTAGTCCCATATTTTGGTTCAACCTTTGGTTTTTTTGGTTTTCGATTTATTTGGTATGTTTCTCATAGTTTGAAAAAAATCATAAACAAAGGAAAATGTAAATGCTAGGATCTATTCTCCACTTGATAACCCTTAAAATTGTAGCTCAATAGAACTCATTTTACCAAATTAACAAGGAATTACACCAATTTGAGCCTCAAAGACTTACTTGATGTTGATAGTTCTTTAATGCAACAATATGTTTTCAATTTTGTTCCACCAAGATCATCTTTGAAACTCTAGTACTCCTTCCCCTGGTTTTTTGCAAGCTTACTTGGTGAAAATAAGATCAAATTTGTGCTTATAATTCTCCCATTTATGAATCATGAATGTGTTTTTGTGCAATAATATGCTTCCTATTGATAATGTGACAGTGAATAACTAAGAGGGGGAGAATTAGTTGTTCCCAAAACTTCAAACTTCTAGTCCTTAGTTTTCAAAACCCGTAACCTTAAATACCCTTAATTCCGATCTCTAATTAAATGAAATATAAAACATGCATGCAACCACAAATCATAATCACATCCACATAATTTGACACAAGATTACTATCATGGAAAACCTGTTACGGAAAAACTATAGTGGGGCAAATTACCCCCGATAATTAAATACCTTGTTAGAAGTATAAACCTATTACAGTGTATGGGGATGCACATGAATTTAGGATCACTTCCTAAAGCTCACTTCTCAAATGAAAATCATTGGGATACAACCCTGAGGAATGCTCGTTGCCTTACAATTCAATCACTACAATGATCTGAGATATTGTGAACTGTGAAATGACATCTACCTCATGTATGATATATCTCTAATGTAGCACAATGCAAATCTCTTTTCAACCCCTTGTTGAAACACTTCTGATCACAATTGAATCAGGCTCTTCCTCTACTAGTCACCTCTAGCATTCACATCCACGATCTGCACCTTGAATTTTCCCTAATTCACCATCTTATATCAAGAACTAGGTTGACAAAACCTAATTCACCATCTCTTCAAATTAATGCATTAAATATCTTGTTTCAAATCCATCTCTAACTGTCAAATCATAGCCATGACCTATACTGACCACCTCAAGATCATAAATCTCCTAGATTTCATGATTTAGCACTTGGGCAACATGATTTACCAACTTAGTCAAGCAAGAACAATAATAATAATAATAATAATTTTGACCAAAAATTATACCATTTTGATCCTTCTAATCCCTATGTATCACCAAATCATCAAACACATACTTCAAGAACATCCTATAGCATCATGATAAATACTCAAACACACAAATCCACCAAAGCCACTAGATTTGCCAACCCTTTTTGCACCGAACCTCAAGATCACTGTCAACAAAGCTCTAAGACAATAAGAATATGCCACGTGGACCTCTAAATTACAAACCCTGTGAATTGAAGACACCCGAGTATGTCCCAAACACACTCCTAGGTTCAATTCAATAAATTATTACTTTATTATGCACATCGAACCTCTTTTTGTCTTCCTATCAACATTGTTTGTCACCTTGTTTGCCACTTACTAATTCTGATCTTGAATCATGCCCAAATCTTCATGATCTATCTTCTGAAACTTGGAGTGAACTAAGTATTGGCCATCTTCAACAATCTCCCATGTACATGAATTCATACCTAAAATATCCAAACCTCACCAGACCTCTGAACATCCTGTTCCATTGGCTAACCAATAACAGTTAAGTTAGCAACAAACAAATAACTCTTCTGATAAATTCCTATGATCCCTATGATATATTGATATTAATTAAAACATATCATCATGCGAATATTCCAACACTTCCATTGGTGTCACCATAAACACCTTCAAATATTTTCCATCAATTATTAAATCAATGGTCACTGGGACAAATTTAAAATGTCTCGATGATAAGGTGATCCTTGGGAAGTGGAATCATGTTAGAATGAAATTAATACTATCTTTCCAAAATATTAATTTCATGGTGTTGCATTATTCATCAGGCTTAATTTTTTGTTAACTCCCCTAAGTACAGCGACGAGACTCAAGAATATTCTTATCGATCTTCCCAATGAGATTCAATAAATTTCCTACTTTTTTCTTTATATGTTCCATTGGGGAGACTAAAATTTCTCATTCTGATGTATATGATCATCTTTGATAATGATAACCATCTTAAAACATTTGGTGGGACATTATCAACTTTCTCTTGGATTTTGACTTTTCCCTCCTTACTTCACTGAGAATTAATGTTCATAAGCAGGTCCAAGAGACATCTCAAAAATCTCCCTAATATGTAAGTGGCTTAGTAATAAGAATCTTTCACTATATGTAATTGAAGAGACTCTTTAAAAACTCCCTCTGATATACCTAGGTCATGTTGATGGGATCGGTCCTTTCTCTTTATCCTTAAATTATCATAGATAATTTCAAAATAGTATGTCTGATAAGTCCATGTCACATTGATGTATTTTTAGTTTGGTTCATCTTCTTAAGTTAGATAGGAAAGACATTCAAAATCATCCCTTTGATATTTATATATCTCATCGATGTGTTGTTCCTTTTTGTTATGTTTACAAACTATTGGAGAGACCTTAGAAAACTTTGTTCGATAAAGTCATGACTCTTCAATGAATTTCTCAAGTCCACTTTTGACTACCTCTCTTCCTATTGATCAAAAATATTTATAAAATTTCTCTCCAAAAATATGTTTTCTGTTAGGAATAAGGTGTCTCAACCTTGGATAATTCCTATTCTTATTATTTGTTTTGTAAAATGTATTTCTTGCAAATAATGTTGATGTGTCGGCATCTTGAATTGTGTGTAAGGAGATCATG
>MU224432.1:2068949-2096976 GCA_018584345.1 Thuja plicata | reverse complement strand
TAGATAGAGGATTTTATATCTTGTTATTGGTTAACCCTTGGTGTTGGAGGATCTATTTTTTCCAGGTTTTATTCTCTTCCGGATTATCTACTCCCCATCAACAAAAGAAAAGGAGCAGGCACTGTATTTTATTTAAGTAATTGACTTAATAATCGACATAGCATCAGTCAATGTATAATTATTAAGCATGTTTTCAAATTGTAAATCTTTTCTTGAACTTATCGGGACGTGGGTATGCCCGCGAAAATTTGTATTAATCTCGATGTAGTTCAAGCCATGGGTATGCCCATGGTAGCTATGTATTTTAGTTAAAATCTCAACATTGTTCGAGTCATGGGTATGCCCACGCAAATTATGTATAAATACAGGACCTAAGGTCCCGGGCAAGGCTGGAGGTTTTCTCAACCCCGCTCTTTCCTACCAGCGCCTGCAGTGAGCGGGGTCACACTGTAAAATAATTAAATATATTAATAAAATTTCTTTCAGGGCTTAGGCCTTTTACCGAAAAAAAAATAAAAATATCTGATATTATTGGATATCCAATTTTATATCAGATATCCAATTTTTGCCAGTAAAACTTATTTAGGCCCATGGGCTGTGTTTCTCAGTTTTCATTGTGAAAACGTGAAACGCATGCCAGGGGGTTTTCATATCCGAAACCAATCGCATATCCGATTTTCCTATTTGATATTTCTCTCCAAATTCAACAGGAGCATACTTTTTTTTTATTGTTTTTGTTATTTTTTGTTTTTAATTGAAATTTGTAGTTTTTATTCTAAAAACTAGGGTTTAATTGATATTGTTTATCATTTTTTTAAAAAAATTGATTATAATTCCATATTTGATTTTTATTGTAATTAGACATGGACTTAAACCAATCATAAAACCCTCCCAATGATCCCGCAAACAATTTGGAACCACCTCCAAACAACCCACAACCACCTGAAAACAATCCCCCACTTTTAGAAGACCAACCAATCTCAAATCCTCACCTTTAGAGGATCTTATATGAGACAATATAAATCAGATTAGAGGATTTCAAACTACATATGCCAATATCCCTACATTGTGCCCCATGTTTTCCTCGTTGAACTCCATTATTGAAAACATGGAGAAACTTACAGAGCAACATAATGCTGCACTTCTTTTGGCGCGATTCCATGCACGCTGAGTTTGACGATGGGCTTGATTATGATCAAGTTATGAACCTAACTATAACAAAATATGACATATGTAACCTTTTTGTGGATCCCAAAACTAGATTAAAAAGTAGACCCTAAAAATTCTAAGTTGTCAATTAAATGGTGCACAAATGATGCAATAACTAACCACTTTTGCGACTGATGGTGGATGGTTTTTAATAGACCACCCCACAAAAATTTGGATGTCCCATTATATTTCTTAAGAAAATTGTATGCTGAATTTGTGCTCAGTCATAAGGTAAATTATTATAGCATGAGACCGAACCAGGGCGTAGGCTTAGGCGCTCCCCAAGATAGCCCATGGGCACACCAGGTGAAATCCCACACATATGTCCNCCCCCCCCCCCCCCACCCCCCTGAGATTTTACCACCTCCTACAGTGAAACATCCTGATATTATTGTTGAGGCCGGCTCAAAAACTATTTGAGCCATTCACACCTTGAGTGATCTACTGGTTAGGCAGAGTGCCATTGTTGTATCCTCATGCTGATGATTCTGGCCCTTCCACATCCTTCATGAGCTCACATGTTTGTGTGCCCCACACTTGCATTGTGTGCAAGAATATGTGCTTGGGTCCTGTGAATGATAGTGATGCATATAAATACGTCTTTGAGGTGGACGATACTACACAACACACTATAGGCACTGAAGCACCTCATGGAGATGTGCATCATAGGAGAGACAAGGAGGGGCATGCAGAGCCATGGAATCTTACTGTTATGGTAAGAGTAAACAATTAACTTGTCACATTGTATTTACTTTTAAACGTTCTTATTTTTAGTAGAATTTTCTTATCATGATTTCCCACTTATGTTTTTTATGTGTCCCATTTATGTTCAATTGATGACAAAGGATGAGATGGCACAGGTGGAGGGGTCCATGCTTTTTTTCATTTCATTTGATTTTGACACTTCCACGGTACATACGTTTTAATGTACTCATTAGTTTCCTTTTTTAATAGTATATACACGTGTTTTCTAATTTTTATGATTATTAATATCTGGAAATATTAAGAGCAACAAGTTTTGCAATTCCTTTTGGTCCTTACTATCTTCTTTGATATTATGGAATATTTGGAAAGCAAGGAATAATGATGTATTGGCAGGGAAGGCGAGGAATCTTATTGAGTCTCAGAAGAGACTCATATATCTTAATATTTCTTTGCAGGCCATTGCCATTCTGAAGCTGAAAGAAGACAAATTCCTCCAGATTCTTAAGGAGGGCAAGGACACTATCTATAAAGAAGATATTGCTCATGGTTTCACTACCAACAAGGCTGGAACATATTTCACTAACCTACTCTCTGATTTTCTGAAACAAGCTAAAGAGGGTAACAGGGGACCCGCTGATGCTGCAGAAATAGGTGTTGGGAGCCATGAAATTATTGGATACAATGTTGTATCCCTAAATTCTAATGCATTTGATGCAGATCATGTTGACCCCCAGAATGAATTTTAATTTAAGGCACCAATAGTTTATACAACATGCATCTATCGTAAACAGTATCATGTATCTAGCGTAATCAGTTTTTGATGTTTTGATTCACCCTTTTGATTTGGCTGTGTACATCACTCCAGCCATTTTGTAATAACTCGTAAACTCTTGATGTAATTTTTTTTTTTGCTCCTCTGATATTCAATAGATTTGTTTTTTATGATCGTCTTATTATATACTGATGCAGGTTTCACAAGCTGCCACTAGGGGACAATGTGAGGGGGTTCAGGCATCAGTCATTGACAAGCGGAAGGTAATTAAGTATTTTAGATTGTTTATGCATACATGTATACTTATCACTTGTGCATACTCATTTTTAATTTACATGGTTTATTTGATAAAGGGTGGTGTTTGACAATGTCGTGAGACCGGTTTGCCATGATAGAGTTGTAGACATCTCAATTCACAGTGATAGCCCCACGGTATGTACATTTCTAAATTTATTTGTTTGTATTTTACTATCATGTATATATAATATGATCAATTCATGATTGTATCAAGTATATGTTTGACTTTTGTAGGTCACCCCTAGTTTGAGGGAGGTACAATGCCAAGGGTTTGTATCATTGATGGCCCAACCAACAATGCCTGAAGATAGTTCAACACATGTAAGTTTTAATGTCAATTCAATTATTTTGTAAACATATTTTTTCTACCAAGGATTTAACATTAAATCTAGTATAACTCATAGATCAATCTCATTTTTTCAAACATATACAGGTTGGAGTTGACATTGGTAACATTTTCCCTTCGCTACCAAGGACGTATGTTAGGACTCTTGACCACGGGAGGAGACAGAGAGGCGAGGTAAATGAGAATTAAATTTTAAATTTTGTTTATTTATTATTGTTGACTATGATTTTGAATTTTTATTTTTGATTTGTAGAAACCATATAAATTGAGTAATCTAACTTGGGGTTTCACTTTTGTGTTTGAATGCAAGATCCATCGGAGCCAAAGAGTACTTCGAAGAGGTTCCATTTTAATAATCCACTAGAGTAGAATATGATGTCCTAGAAAAATTTGTAGTTTTTTCTTATTTTGAGATGCCATATGGCACATTTTGAGATGACATATGCCACATTGTATCTAGATATGTTGATTCCGTAAAGATTTTGAGATGACATGTGCCACATTTTGTACAAAACAATTTCCTATATACACATCTACATGCTCATTTCTGGTTATTTTATCTTTGTCATGTGTTCTATGTATGTATCATTTCCATATTATATCTTTGTCATGTGTTGTATGTATGTATTATTTCCATATTATGTCTTTGTCATGCATTATATTTATGTATGTGTGTTCATTTTCATAAATTATATCTTTTCCATGTGTTGTATGTATGTATTATTTCCATTCTACATCTTTTTCATGTGTTGTATGTATGTTCATTTCCATATTATATCTTTGTCATGCGTTGTTAGGAACCCCCAAATGCACCATAGGCTCTAATTGCATAAAATGAATGAAAAAGACCTACCCACTACCTCTAGCACCTTGAATCAACTTCCAACATCATTCCACACTTTCTCAGACTGGTCGCAATTTGCTATAATGGATCTGGCACCCCAATCCACTCTTAAGCCTAAATAGGACTAGTAGACCTAGTAGCCTTATTTTCCCTAATTTTTGGACTTTTTGCCCAAACTTCCCAAAACACTCCAAAATGTAATGGTAGATTCAAATACCCTTTTTGACCCCCCTTAACATATAATAAACTCAGGTGTGGTTGTTTTGGATAATCAAACCCAAATACTAATCTCTCTCTCTCTCTCTCTCTCTCTCTCTCTCTCTCTCTCTCTCTCTCTCTCTCTCTCCTCTNCTAATCTCTCTCTCTCTCTCTCTCTCTCTCTCTCTCTCTCTCTCTCTCTCTCTCTCTCTCTCCTAGGTATTATTCTTATAATATAAATATAATACTAATATTGTACTATCATACAATAGTAATATAAATAATAATAATACAGTACTAATTTATATTTAACACTATACTAATGTATATAATATAATACTAATATAAATAATAATAATTTAATATATTAACGCTAATATTACTAAATATCATACTAATATTAATATAATATAATACTACTATTATACAATACTAATAAAAATATTTATGTAATACTAATGCTATTATCATCTAATATAAATATATAATATTAATATTTTATAAAATGAAATCTATAGTATACAACCTAAAAAACTAAAATGAAAATTTAAAAATAGCATTGAAATTGAAATGTTGAAATTGGGCGGGACATATCACATATCCGATAATATCAGATATGCAAAATTATCGGATATGCGATATTATCAGATATGCGATATTGTTTTGGATATCCGATTAGGCTAGGTATTTGCCTTGGGTTTTGGCTTTGCAATGCCAAATGTGGATGGTCAACCAAAAAGATGTGTTCACCGTATTTCCTCTGATCTCCAGACTTCGACCATGTAGCTGACGACCTTTTTTCCCCCCAAAATTGATGAAACAAATAGGGTTTATTAAAGACATCATCAACTTTCCATCAATATAATTATTGTCAAATTTTGAGTTCAGTAAGTAATTATTACTTATTTTCTAATTGAGTTACCTCTAAAGTTCTAATTGGCAGACTGATTGAAATTCAACTACAACTTTCAAACGGTTTAACCTTTTTGAAATCTGAAACATGAGTCACATTCTATGCTTCACCTACTATAAGAAAAAAAGTTTTCATTTTGTAAAGTTTAGAATTAGTTAAGGTGGTCAGACACGAGAGTTTTTTTAATTACGAATAAGTTGTAGCAGAAAATTTATAATCAATTATTTATTTGGAAAAAAATTACACAAAATCATGCATCACATCCGAGCATGAGTCCACTACTTATATATATAATCTTGTGAAAATATATCATCATTCGATTGTGATTAAGGTGGTGAGACATACATGTACTTTTTATCTTTTTCTTGAAATTTTTGTACTACTGCATTGAAATCTAAAGTTTTCAACAATAAGAATATTTTTTTTTTCAGAAAAGGGCTAGTGGTTTAGAAACTACATTCAATTTCATACATATTCTATTCTTACAACTTTTTCACATAAGGTTGATAAGATGTTCAAATTTTTACGTCAAGTTGACTAACCTTGATTTTCTGATTTTTCATTGCCTCTTAAGGCCATAGCTTGGTATACCACGATCCTACACATACCCAAATGCTTCTTTGAATGTGATCAAATATGTTTATGAAACAACTTTGACTTAACACAAAAACCTAAAAGAAAATCATGAAAGATCAAATCTTATGTAATGGATGTTATAATTTGCCAAAATACTTGATTAGAGAAGAAAGAATAATTGAATGAAGAGGTGTGTGCATCTCCTTCCTTGATAGAGCACACCTTTGATTAGGCCTTCAATTAGGGAAAGAAGCTAGATCCACAAAGGACACCTTGAATGCATAAGAAGAAGACTTGATTGATTGATGACTCTTGAACTTGATTTGCTTCTTTGTACTTGATAGCTTGATAATGAATGCTTGATAATGAATACTAGATGATAATGTTGGATCAATGGATACCAAAATGAGGAGAAGTATAGTGTTTATATACCTCGTACAACATCTCAGGGGTTAAAACACAAGCAAGTCAACTGTAAATCCTAATCCCATGCTAAGTCAATGAGACATGGACCTATTTTAAATTTGGGCTCAATATTCAGGGTACATAATGTTTAGAAGATTATGTACCACCTAGTCAGGGACCAAATTAGGACCATGGGTCCCAGGCAATGAGAGGATGCATGATTGTAAGGTACAATCAGTTTCTGAGGTCAGGACAAAACACAAAAGCCACAAAATGGCAATATAGGGCCTAAGTGATGAAATGAATTATGGGATTGGGGGAAAAATAGAGGAGAACACTTAGAAATAAAGGCTTACCTCAATTTTAAATAAGATTGAAATGATAAAGGACCCATATTTGAATTTAGGTATCCATTAAGTGTTATACAAGGTCATGTTATAGAAAACACACTAAGATAGGTGCTAAATAATCTTAAAATTGTACACTAATAAAGTGCTTACAATTTAGGATTGTTTAGGAAGTATATAACGGTCCTTGCAAATCTAAAAATTCAAGAGCACACTATTAGTTAGAGCAGACTTGAACATTTCCTTGAAGAGTAATTCTGAGAAGATATAGAGAAGGAGAGAAAGACATTGTAGTACACAACTATGCTTGAATGTACTTTGTAAGACATATCTCTGTATTGCACATGCTTCCACATAAAATATATGGCGAGTAGATCTTTGAATGTTGCCATTTGAATGACATCTGGGCACTAGTACTCATTGTTTTCTTGAGAAGAACCAAACGCCAAAAGATCAAACTATGGAGCGAATGATTATGACAACAAGTTAAGGAGCCTTCATGAACCAAATAGCTGAGGATAACATATTGAAAAGTTATGAAAATCCTGACCTTACTGGAAGCTTTGCAACTCATACATCAACAACTTGATAAAAAACATGTGAGACTTGTGTGCATGGCCATACGAAGATCTAATTAAGATAGAATGAAGATGTTGCTCTGACCTAGGAAACTGCAACTTTGACAACATCACTCCATGTAGAACATGGTATGCATATTAAACAATGAACATGTGATGGAAAAAAGGACATTAATGATAAAAGTTGAAGTTCCTTGATTTCTTTTTTGAGAAGGAATAAGTTTATGACAACAAAAAGGATCTATCTTGAGATCAACACCAAACTCCACCATCATTTAGCATTTGAATAGTTGTTAACTTAATATTCAACAACCATAAGAGATGCCAAATCTAGAGTTTTGCTTAAAACCCAACAGACTCTTTATCATAACATAATATAGAAATATAAAAGGTGTATGAAAAATGTTAAAATAAAATTGATATATACAATATATGGTGAAAAAGGGGGGTTTTAATTTTGGTTATGTATTGAGAGGGGGTGACAAGAAAGGAGTTCAGGGCAATATTTTTTTTAAAAATAGGGGGATTATTTAGTATGCGATGAACACACACAATATAACCCAGGTTCACCGAGTGAAGCCCGGGCCGTGTCTTCCAATAATTCCCCTCTCAAACCTGCCACTTCTTCTATTTTGTTGGAATTATCAAGGGAGTTGATTAAGGAAGCCTCTAAGTGCAGAGCCTTCTTTGTCGCGAGGGGTTTGATTGGACAATTTACACGATAACGACTTGGGCTCCTTGAATTCTACAAATGGATCTCTTCTGCATGAGAACACCAGATGAAAGAGAATTTGGAAATTTATCCATCATGTGCATGAGTATTCTTCATCATGATGTTTGATAATGTTGGGGATATTGATATTGTCATCTATGCACATTGGGTATGGGGGCAACATATTCTTTTTCTCAAAACTTGGTCCCCAGACTTTAACCCCTTCACCAAGACTTTCAAGGTGAAGCCTGTCAGGGTCAAGCTACTAAATCTCCCATTGTAGTTTTGGTTTGAGGCTTGTTTTAAAGCAATTGGCGATACCTTGGGCAATTTTTTGATAATTGATACATAGAGAATTTTTTTTACTCATACAACCTTTACCTGGATTCTTGTTGACTTGAATAACTTGAGAGGTCTTTTGATCAATATCTCCTTCAAGTTAGATGGGCGGTGTTAGCCACAAGAACTAGATTTTGAAGGTTTTCTGTTTCGGTGCAGCCAATGCTTTAATACATGTCACATAGCCAATGTGTGCCCTAAACACAAATTTGGTGATTGTTTGGGCTCTTGGTGGAATAACTCTCTTCCACATCACTATATTGTACATGCTCCCTCTGAGCACACGACAAAGAAAGCTGTGGTAGAGTCCACATCTTTGTGTATGCTCCCTCTAAGCACACGACAAAGCAAGCTAAGGTAGAGTCTGCATCTTCTCCAAGCGACGCAAGTACTTCTCCGTGTGCTGCATATTCAAAGATTATTAACAAATCTTTTGCTACTCCAAAATATCTTGGGTTGACTATAAAAAGATCTGCACTTGTCTCCTTCGACATTTACCATGTGGCTCAGGGTTCTATGGCTCTGAACAAAAAACATTCTCGTTACTCCTGATCCTTCCCTTGTACACACAGACGATGACAATAATGATGATTGGATGGAGGTGAAAAAGTAAAAAAAATCTCACATCGAGGGAATGGTTAATGGTGGGCATCATTTGCTGCTGGTCCTCTCACCAAAGGTATCACCAATTAAAATAATGAAGTTTTTGAATAATCTTTGAAATCTCTTCTGCACCCCAATGACTTGCACTTTACTTTATAACCCTCCATCCTAAAACAACCTAGATCAAATGTATTTATTTATTTATATATTTCCATAGCCTTAACTTCGCATCACCAATCAAAAAATTATTTAAAATTTAAATTGAACAATATTCATATCACAAATTATTTATTTTATTTTACTTTTTAAACACATTTCTTTATCCCCTTGTTACAATTAAAAAAAAAAAAACTCTAAATAATTTGACATATTATACATAAATGTATTTAAGACTTATATAAGTTACTATCAACCGTACATTAGTAACTGGCTTATATTTTTTTGTTGTACTTTTATAATTCCCAATCCTTTTGTCCAACAGAGTGTCACGTGGACATCAATAAACTTTCATTTCATTATCTTGCCGACTAATGTGTCATTTCATTATTAATAGATATAATAAAAAAATAGAGTAAGGCCAAATTTTAAAAGCTATGAAGATTTGAAGGTCAAATCAGCGGGCGGAGAAATAGTGTTCTGAAAGACTCCTTTCCCTGTGAATTTTAAACGTCTGTGGTAGGCCTAATTCCGTATATCAGTTTAATTGGGTCTCCTCAGATCTAATTAAAATCATTATTACAGGAAGAATAAAATCCGCCTGGTCGAAGTTCGTATCATTCTGTTAAAAATTAGCAAAGAAATAAATGAAATTAATACTCCGATAAAATCGACACTGTAATGCCAAATTTGGACAGTGAGTTTTTTTAATGATTAACCAGAAAATTTGAAAATGAAGATTTCCTTATGCGGAGAATGTTAACCGTCAACGTAAAGATTTGAGGCACACGAACCCCTTCATATTATTCTTGTGGTTGCAGTTGGGTCTGTTTGTTCCATAGGCTAATCTGGAGAAGAAGTTGTTATGTCATGAGATCTTCATCGTCCATGGCTTCCATGAGGCTTTTGTTGATTGCTCTGCTCGTTCTGCAATGTGGGCTTGCTCACAGTAGAGGCCAAAACAGGTTTGTTCTTCAAGACCTTACGTCCCAACAAAGCTTGGTATCTGATGGAGTTGATGAATCCAATCGAGCGGAACTGCCGGAGATGTTTTTAATTGAGTCGGAATCTGTAAAAGCCAAGTCTTCTGCCAAATCTTCTTCTGAAACGTGCGAAGAGACTTATGGGTTTTTGCCATGTACGAAAACTGTTGTTGGGAATCTGTTTTTGCTGGGGGTGTATGGATTCTTCATGTACAAGGCGGCCTCCTTTCTGTCGGATGGGAGTGAGCTTCTGTTGAATGTTATGGGCCCTGGCATCGTGGGTGGCTTGTTTCTTCCAATTCTAGGAGCTTTGCCTGACACCCTGCTTATATTGGGTAAGTTTTGTGGCTATTTCAGCTTTGGAAATTCATTTATTATAAAAGTAGCGCAGATATTGGATCTGAGAGTTTTGTTTTAAGAGATAGCATCGTTCTCGGAGACTCCATTTGGAGAGGATAGTTGTCTGCCCTTGACACATTTCTTGGATTGTTAAATATAAATCCAAAGAGAGAGAGAAACAAAAATATTACTACAGCATAATCCGAGAGTTTAATAGCATGATGATGGCATGGTTCTGCGGAAACTCGATCCTGTAGCAGTAGCATCGTTTAGATAGAAATGATTGCGCTGTTTGGTTATCAAATGGCAAGTTTTAGACGATCCATCTGTTATGAGTAGTCATTCCTCGAATGATCCATCTTTCATGATTAGTAATTTCGTCAATAAGTATAACCCATCTCTCAGGAGCAATTGCTCATTAAACACCTCACCTTTCATGTGCTTGAATCGTCTACTCGCATTCCTTGCATATGGTGACGTCCACGGTAGGGAAAGCGTGGGATTGGAATGGCAAAATGAGCCATTGCCTGGTATTAATCGGGATCAGTGACACTTGCACCCTGCTTCATAAGGTAATGAAAGCCCCAATACTTCCTCCCTTGTCTGCAATTGCAGATCTAGCTTCTTACATAGGTTATTTCAGGTCATAATCCTGAAAGTTGTTAGACAATTCACTCAAGGAGACGCTGGAATAAAAGGATTATTATACTTCTGACTTCTTTTGACTTCTGATGAATTGTGCAACAAATGTTAGATCCTTGTAAGATTGGCCGACTTACTAAAGTTTTCTGACTCGTATACATCTAAATTGGTATTGGGATAGTATGAGGCAATTAGAATTCAGATCCACGCATAAACGGCAGCAAAAGGCAATCAATTTAAAGAAAAGGGATAGTATGGGGAGATTAGAATTCAGATCCACGCATAAATGGCAGCAAAAGGCAATCAATTTAAAAAAAAGGGAAAGCACAGGAAGTTAGGTTATTTAAATTTAGAGGTGGTTAGCTCTAGAGAAGATTTTTAACCTAATCTGTTTCCTGTGATTGAGCCTTTTATAGATTGCGTTTTCACGGCTTAGAGAATGTTTTTAACCTAATTTGTTTCCTATGATTGAGCTTTTGTTAGATTGCGTTTTCATGGCTTGGTTTCTATCTATTTCTTCAGTTATTTTTATGGATAAATTCTAACACTCAAAACACCTCTGTATTCTAAACTATACCTGGGAATTGCACAATCAATCTTGAAACATCCTGTGTTTGGAAGCCACTACTAATACTGTAACTCTTGGTGTTATCCTGGTGGAATCTAACTTGGATCATCATTATGGAAGAGGTTTTTTCTTACCTGCAGAATAGCCTACCAGACTTGTGCATTACAGTACTTGAATTGTGCAATCAATCTTGGAACATCCTGTGTTTGGAAGCCACTATTGATACTTGGACTCGTGGGGTTATCCTGGTGGGCTTAAACTTGGGTCATCCTTATGACAGGCACTCTTTCTTACCACTACAGGATGACCTACAAGACTAGTGCATTACAGTACCTGAATTGCACATATGGTCCTTATTCACCTGTGTCTGAGCTATTGATAACAATGAATAGTTGATGTGAGGGTTTTTGCTTTGTTCTAGGAGGCTGCTATGCTTAACATAACTTCTATATAGTTATCTACACTAAATCAATTTGTTTATAATTTCTTGATAAACTGCAAATTTTTTCTGGTCCAATAACTTCAGTAAGCTACATCTCTTATCCTCAGGAAATATATGGGTGGACTCGCTCAAAATGCTAGATTAAAAAAAATTCATGTAGGATATCGAATAAATACTAATGTATATCAATCTCTGTGAACGCTTCTGTTCTCTAACAATATCTTAGTTTCACAGGTAGAGTTAACATGATTTGTTTTACCACAGATAACTCTGTTGTTTATCCAGAATCTAAAAGAATCATGAATTCTTTCGGAAACCTATGTTTTTAACAAAATCATGATTTTCCAAGGGATGACCTCAAACAGCTGGGCCTTCAACTACATTCTAGAAAAAAACCTCGTGTGAGGTGAGCAGAACATGCAGTTTATGATCCTGCATTATGAGGCAGACATCATTATTTTGTAATGATGTAAAATTATGGAGAAAGTAGTGCATATTATAGGATGTGTCTAGGAAGTCCAAAAAAAATTAAAATAGCATGGTAAGCAAACAATTATGCCAAGCATGGGTAAATAAGGCATTTTCTGGTGCATTTATTGTTTGTTGAGTTTGATTATTGTAAACATTTTTGTTGCAGAAAGCCTGTTCTGCACAAAACTTGATGTAAAGCTGACCTTTTTCCTCTTCATTTCCAATCTCATTTCTGTTTCTGATATTGTAAATGTGTTAATGTGTGAATTCTCAGTTGTTAACCTTAGTTTCATTCTGCATTAAGTATGGTTATTTGTTGTTTAACCATTTTAACTGCTCTGCATTTATGGCTTATATTTAGTTCTGCTTTCCCAACATAAGCCTGATATCCTTATTTGACCACACAGACATCCTGTAACTTTGAAGTCCATTGTTAAGCATGGATACTCACTCATGTAAAGGAAACATGGAACAGTTGGAAGAAACAGGTTGCCATGTTTCTTCTTTGCATCTTCTCTGCTTCAAGGATTCATGGACACAATTATTTCTTACGAGAGGGATTAATTGAAAACACATTGCTGGCCCATACATCTCTGGATTGGTAGCAAGACAGGATGAGGTGTTGGAGTTTGGTAGCTGCAGGTGAAATATCCTATCTGGCTGATCTCAAGCAGATATAGATGTGTATAGAATTTTCTTCAAATAAATCGAATTAAATCACAACTGAATTATAGGAATTTGGAATTCATTCAGAACTTGATTGAAAAATTATGAACATCAAAAACCTTAGATTATTATAGCAGCTGAGAGTTTTTTCAACAATTTGTAATCTGATTTTTGAATCTGTAGCGTTTCTGATTCTCAGTACAAAGTTATATGTAGTAATAACATACCATTCCTTTCCATTACAAGCTTGAATCAATAAACTCCCTGAATCAACTATAGATTTCAAGCTAGCTGCATGAACAGATGACTCTGCTGATGGGGTATGTCTGGATAGGCAGCGCTTATTCTATTGGCAATGGCGTTTTGGTTCAGACTGTAACTTGCAACCAGAATTATTGCAAACCGTCTCTGGCTTCTAAACTGGTTCAGATATATCTTCAGTTGCCTGCAAATTTGCACCCAGTCAAACTGTAAATGATGTGATGGATGTCCTTGAATCGCTGGAATAATTTCTCCTGGGGTTCCGTCCAGAAGAAGATCTCTCAGGGTTTTGCCTGAGAAAAAGCAAGAAGTTTGCTTCCTTGCACAGAGTAAAATCATAACAAAATCAATAGATAGCATAATGAATCTCTTCTAATTGCCCTCAGGCCCCTTTATAAAGACTCTCCTTCCAAAAAGCAGCGAACTCCTCAATAAATCCTGACTTTTAGGTGACTTGACTTAAGCATTAAGTTTACCATTTATTAGAAATCCCTCCAAGAATAAGTCACCAAGAAAATTCATTTATAACTTAAAGTGGCCCCATCAATGACTAAAAAATAGGAACTTAAGGTGTGGCCCCATAATGAATAATTAAAATAATAATTGTTGGGACTTTAGCTTTTCGGCTATTTATTTAATTATTCATTCATTCCCTTACTATTTAATTATTTTTCTAGCCTTAGGGAATGGAAAAGGCTAAATATTTCCTCTCTGATAACCATCACCAGGAAGGGGACATTACAATAGGAGCTATCTACTTCACTTGCGATGATTGTTTCTATTTGAAATTATCATTTTTATCAGCATTTGATGTTTCATATGTACGTGCGTGAATGTTGGGCACCGAAGAGGCTCTTCTTGCATGGCTTTTGGTAAGGCAAGAGTCTTCCTTACTGATCAGTCTTCTATGTGAAAAGTCATACTCGTTGAAGACTATGAAGAGTCTTCAACGTTAGCAGACAAAAGGCCTCATGCGTGTGTAACTGTTGATATTTGGAGAGCCACATGTGTACGTGGCTGTTGTCGGTTTTGTAACTGAAGCTCCTTGTAGCAGTAGACTTTTGATTCTTGGTGACATGTATTCAGGGAATATGAAAGACAAAGTTTGTGTGAGCTGTTCTTCTTTGTATAGAGGGATTTTCGTTTGAACAACAACCACAATTATTTTGAGATCAGTGTGCGCAGATTATTGCTATAGGATTGCATTGAGATTTATAGGGTTATTGTAAACATCATTGCTGTAGCAGGATGTCACCTTATTGTAGAAGTTTCCTTTGAAACATTATTGTGTGTTCTTCGTTTAGTATATTGTGGCTTTCTGCAGATAGTTATTAATACTGTTTTCAACATTCTTCAAGTGTGTAGTTCTTCTATAGTAGAACTAGAGATTCGTCATTATTGTTAAGAGGGTTCTGATTATTTCTTTTAGAGTGTGAAGTCTCAAGAATTTGTGAGCATTGTATTTGAACTCTGCAATTACTCAATAAAGGATCCATTTTTGTGTGATGGGTTTTTCACCCTCAAGTGTAGAGTTTTCCCAGGGTAAATCTCTGTCTATTTGTTCTTGTGTTTTGTTTAAGATATCTGCTCTTTGTTCTTGCTTTTCTGGTTCAAAATTTAACATGGTATCAGGGTGGGTTTAAGTGAGATCATGAACCAGATTCAATCAAGCAGTGTTCTGCACTATTGAAAGCTATTTCTTGCGTTGAATAATAAAGTTAATTTGTATGAGAAGTGATTTTAAGGCATATATATCAAGCTGCAAATATGCTTTATTAGCAATTTTTCTTTGAGCGGTCATAAGAGAAAGTCTCATGTTATATTGAGTTTATATGAATCGCTGGCTTCAACCTTTATTCTTCTGCCCAAAAGAGTCGATTATTTCCAAGGCACAAATATAGTCTAGTTCGTTCAAATCATTTGTGACTTTCGTGCCCTATTTTTTTAATTATTAGAGCTTTTCTTGAGAAATATTTTTTCAGGAAGCACCGTATGAATGTGTTAGAGACATTGATATTGATTTGGGCATATAATCTGTATTGGTGTGAGGATGGTCTGAATATTTTAATTGATTAGTGCAATATGGGAAATACATAAGCAGAAGCTTCAGGGAAGATTGTAAGAAGCTGTGATATCTTTCAGATTGATGTTTCGAAGGTGGATATCCTGCTAGTGCTGAGAGATTGACCTGTTCGTATTAAACAATTATTAATTTCTTTAGGCGTTGTTAAGTTGTATATGCTAACCGTTCATATTCCCATTTTAGCATGGATATAGAAAGGCTACGATTCTTCTTCGTTTGGAGTTAGTATGATATGGACTGAATAGTAGGTTACGGAAGGTTGGAAAGCCATTGTTATCGGAGTTACATGCAACTCAGAAAAATCTGGAGATTATCGGGCTGAGGAGACACGAATCAAATCATCTCAGAATTTGAGAAGTTGCGTGCTAGTTTCCATAGTTGCTTCATAGTCTTGTGCTTGTTTGGGAGAAACCAACCATTTGATATGTTATGATGCCTGGGCAACATTTCTTCTAACATTCACACATTAGCCACCAGAACTGGGTCTGAGGCATAACTATTTGTTATTGGGAGTTCATTGCCGGAAATTCCACCGCTATCTGAATCAAGTTTCTAATACCAGCGAGGTGTAGTTTGGTGTAATGCAGCTGCCGAGAACAGTTGAAGGATAAATTGGAGCAATCTAATTGATGTTGTGAAGCAGATGATGGGGAGTTTAATATTACCCGTGCTATGTTTGCTGGCCTTTGTGTGGAGCCTGGAGGTATGAAGGTGACAAGAATCAATAGTTCTGAGAGTTTGCAGTGAATAATCAATTGCCCTGAGCTTCATCATAACAGGCTGTTCGGTGATAATCAATGTATGGTGTTGCAACAATCAAGCATATGGAATAATGAGGCTGTGTATGTAAAATATTTCAGTGTCATTATGAGTGGCTGTTCTATAAATCTGGGCATAAACAATACTTTGAGACATCTTTGCTGACCGAGGATATTTCTTCTAACTGACAGATTTAATAAATCTTGTTCTGAAAGCAGGTTAAGCTACCTATTCCCGGTATCATATGCTGTGGAAAGTCTGAATGCACTGATAGTAATTTTCAGGGAGATAAGCTATAATGTGCTCTGTGAATGCAACTTGGAATTCGGATACCAGAATATCTCATGTGTGTATGCGATCCTTGAGGGTTGTCTAAATCAGAGTTATCGAAAGGAGCAGAGCTTATATGGGCCGTGAGTTGTGAAGTTGCGACAAAAGTTATTGGGCCTTCTTGTTATATTATCAACGTTATCTGCTGGATTGTACATAATGAGAGGGCTCTTCTATTTGGTGCTGATGTGAGGGGATGTTGATGCTTCTGGCCATCGTGGGTCAAAGCTATATCGTCTGTAGTTGCGTGGATACAATTTCTGTCATATCTCTGTGGGTACATTCACCGTCTCAACATACTATTGCTTTTCCTATTTTGAGCATATCTGGAGATCTGAATCTTTAGGTGCAAAGATTAGGAAAGAACAATTGGTGGATTGTGAGGAAGATTAGAAAATAAAGTGATAAGTATTTCATACCCTTGAATAATGTTCATGAATCTTTTATGAAGTTATTAGTTCATACATTAGAATAGTGAATCATGTATGCTTTTAGCATTGGTATTCCGTGTTGGGATAGGTTGATCCTACGAACTATTAGTATTCTCTCTAAAATGGTTGCAGGACGGATCGAGGAGCATAAGGATGATGAGAGATTGCATTTAAGGGAGGAGAGCTTGGTGCATCCTGCGAGGAAGTCACGTAGGCCGAAGAATGAAGACACAACTTGCTGTCATAGGGCTGAGTTGGTGGCACATAACCGGAGACATCTCTCAAAGAAGAAGAACCTATTCAGATTGTCTTATGATCAGTTTCTTCTAAGAGAAGGAAATGACATTCAGAGGGAGTTAAATTTCGAGAATTCAAGGCATGAGTTAAGAGCATTAAGGTTCTAAGATTAATAGAGGGGAGTTCACTTCTAGAGAATTTCTTTGCAATCTCTGAGGCAACAGGGGTCAAGAGGGAGTTCTGTGAAGAAGTGAAGATGTCAGCTAAGTGGGTTGCTAAATTGCACAGTCAATCTGGATTTGACATTTGGTAGCTCTGCAAACTTTTAGTATAGGTTGATCTGGGATGAGGTCAAGGAGGACAATCCTAGAATTTAACATGTTAAAAGTTATGGAGGTGTGTGTTAAATACCGTTATTCTAAGGCAAGCTTGCAGACAATTTTTTGAACGAGGAGGTCAGGAGGTTGATGCAAGTGCTTGAAGGTGCAGAGGGAGCTTGAGTGGCAAATGGAGAGTACCAAGTCCTTTGTATAGGATCAGCAAGATCGAGAAGTAGTGTGGCTTCAAATTTCAAAAGCTCATTGTTTGGTCAATCATTGGAGCCAACTGCAATTTTTTGTGATAACCAAAGTTGTGAGAATGCTGCTCCTGCTGAGATGGAGTCTCAACATTCAGTTGTTCTTATTATGTGCTATAATGCATTTTCTCCGAGATGGAGAAATTTGAGGTGAAAGCCCTTGTAATGCATTTTTCTTTTAGACAAAAATTTGAGTTGAAAGTCCTTGTAATGCATTTTTCTCTGAGATGGAGAAATTCGAGGTGAAAGCCCTTGTAATGTATTTTTCTCTGAGATAGAGAAATTTGAGGTGAAAGCCCTTGTGAACATCATGTTGAGCGACTCCATCATGCTATCATGTTGAGAGATTCCATGATAAAATTTTTGGTTTTCTCTTAAATGGGTGCAACCATTGTGACAGTCATGTTGAGAGACTCCATGACATGAGAATTTTGCAAAAGATATCTCCTTTGCTAAGAGGGAGTGTTGGAGTTTGGTAGCTATAGGAGCTATCTACTTCACTTGCGATGATTGTTTCTATTTGAAATTATCATTTTCATATGCGTTTGATGTTTCATATGTACGTGCGTGAATGTTGGGCACTGAAGAGGCTCTTCTTGCGTGGGTTTTGGTAAGCCAAGGGTCTTCCTTACTGATCAGTCTGTTGGAGCTCTAAATTTTTGACAAAACTTGGAGTCCTATATAGTGATAAAACTCTAAAAAATGGCATCCTAAATTCCATGCCCAATAATTGATGATACGATGGAGTACATGAAATGGGATACCAAAATATATTAAATTTCAATTAAAAGTTGAGGGATTAAGGAAGGAAGCTCTGTGACAGGAACAATCAAAATTCTGTAAGCGAAGGTTTCAGAGATGCTGGAATTTCGACATGCTGTAAAGATGATGTCGACAGAGAATGAAAACGATCAAACATTGAAAATCTAAAATAGACCCAATTCGGAAAATCAAATTTCCTATCTCCAACAAAAATCTTATGTTCGTACAATTTGTTTTAGATTTTCGACCAAACCCAAATCCGAAAGATAGGTAGTTATTAGTTAGTTAGTTCATTAGTTTTTTCAAAAGAAGTTATTAAATTTTAACATAGGGTAGTGCCTCTTCACTCTAAAGGGGTGTGAAAACCATTCATCCACATATATATGTGGTGTAAAATGTAAACAAAAAATAAAACAGTAAGATACAATATTTTATAGATTGGGTAGTTGGATCAACAACTTGTAACATGAACTTGGATGTACCATTTTTTCAAAATCAATAAAGATAAGTGCTTTTTCTTTCATCTGTGGGAATTGATTCAATTTCATTTTCGATTAGTCCCTTGGATAAAATCTTTTGATTTTCTTCAAAGTGATAGTTAGATGTTGCATACTTTTGATTAAATTTATAGTTTGTCTTTTCATCTTGCATGGTTAAATTCAATTGAGTTGTGGCCACAATCAATCCGTCTGTCATTTGAAAAGTTAAATTCAATTGAAATAGCTTTGGATTTATCTTGAGATACATGCTCATTAACACCTTTGAAGTGATATGTTTCTTGCAAACTGTCTCTGAGGTTGTATGTAGGGTTGGGATGATTTTGACTCTGTTGCCCGTGATAGAATAAGACACTGATCTATTCATTAATTGGATTATGGTTATTGAGTTTATTGTTTAAAGTTTTGCGACATCCTATCCATTTGCTCTTTTCCATTTATACATATATTTTCTAAACATTCCTTCAATTACTCAAAGTATTTCAGTTTCGTAGTTTATGATATATTGCTTTCAGTTAGATTTCTTTCAAGTGCCTTTGCCATACTTGAGAGAGAGGATTTGAGGTGTGTTCTATCTGCTATAAAAAGCCTTAAGACTTGAAGGATAAGTTTAAGGTATAGGATTACCAGCCTTGGTTCTATAGAGCCAAAATTGCAGAAGGTTCAACCTTGCCTTGGTTGAATCTTGTTAGTTGGCCAAATCATTTGGGTTTCCCAGCATTGGATTGGCATGTCCATAGGAAATCCAATCTGTTGATTTGAGCGCCAACACAGTCTTCTATGTGAAAAGTCATACTCGTTGAAGACTATGAAGAGTCTTCAACGTCAGCATAAAAAAGGCTTCATGCGTGTGTAACTGTTGATATTTGGAGAGCCACATGTGTACGTGGTTGTTGTCGGTTTTGTAACTAAAGCGTCTCCTTGTAGCAGTAGACTTTTGATTCTCAGTGACATGTATTCAGGGAATACGAAAGACAAAGTTTGTGTGAGCTGTTCTTCTTTGTTTAGAGGGATTTTTGTTTGAACATCAACCGCGTTTATTTTGAGATCTGTGTGCACAGATTATTGGTGTAGGATTGTATTGAGATTTATAGGGTTATTGTAAACGTCATTGTTGTGGCAGGGTGTCATCTTATTGTAGAAGTTTCCTTTGAAACATTATTGTGTGTTCTTTGTTAGTATATCGTGGCTTTCTACAGATGGTTATTAATCAGTGTATCTCGGGGACGCGCCCCCCCCAAAATCCCCAATGTCTTCGAGCCGGGGACGCACCAAAGACGGGGGGACGCCGTCCCGACGTTTCCAGCGACGCCACCCATTCGCTGCCGTTTTGTCGGAGACGCGGGGACGTCCCGGCGTCCCCCTCGGGGACGGGGGGCGCATAAGAGTCTCCGAAGGGGACAGGGGGACGCAAAAGAGTCCCCCGAAGAGGCCTCCTTCACTACATTTTGGGCATTGGCATTTTGATTTTGTAGCTTGTACTTGTTTTGATATTCATATCACGCTACTCGATGTAATCATCTGATCTTTATGATTAGATAGTGATACTCAATACTCATAATTTTGATATATCATATCTATTATAAATTATATAATAGAAGTTTAGAACTCTTCCATTTGCTGATTCGACTATTTATAATTCTATTGTTCAAACTTCAAACTTCAATGTTCAATGTTCAAACTTCAATGCAATGTTCAAGTATTTACTTTAGTAATTTTAGTTTACTATTTTACAGTTACTGACAACTATTTTACATCTTTATGTCTTATATTGTTATACATCTTTTCATAATAAGCATTTTAAGTACCACATGTATAGTATATACACCCCTCCGTTCCCCGTCGCCATCCCCCCGCCATCCCCAAATTGAGGCCCCTCTGACCCCCCTGCCCGGAAACCTGTCCCCCCGTCCCCCAGGGCGGTGTAACTATGTTATTAATACTGTTTTCAGCATTCTTCAAGTGTGTAGTTCTTCTATATCAGAGATTCATCATTATTGTTAAGAGAGTTCTGATTATTTCTTTTAGAGTGTGAAGTCTCAAGAATTTGCGAGCGTTGTATCTGAACTCTGTAATTTTACTCAATAAAGGATTCATTTTTGTGTGGCTGGGTTTTTCACCCTCAAGTGGAGGGTTTTCCGAGGGTAAATCTCTGTGTCTATTTGTTCTTGTGTTTTGTTTAAGATATCTGCTCTCTGTTTTTGCTTTTCTGGTTCAAAATTTAATATAAGGAAATCAGCAATGCCTGTTCCAGCTAGAAAGAAACTATGAACAAGCTAGAGAAAGAAAAGGACAAGCACAAGAAGTCAGCCACATCAAATTTGCTCAGTTTGGAGTAGTTTCTTTTTAGCTAGGTGAATTGGCCCTTTACATGGGAGTGATTTTCAGGGTGTTTGTCAGACAATATCGTACCTGAATACAGTCACCTTGTCATGGCTCCCTTGGATGACGGATTGGTTGAAAGGAAACTGAAAACTCCTCTGCCAGGATTTTACCTTGGATTGTCATTGCAATATGCAAGCCGATTTAAGTACCAATGCATGCTTTATGTTTGAACCTTCTTGGAATTGAGGTCTCATAGAGACAATTCCAGACTCTATACCCTGCTATTTTGTTTTCAATGCCCTTACCGACCTTTTGTAAGTACACATATTTTCTGTGTTTGAGTCTGTGGTAGATATATCCAAAATCAAAACATGGCAAACCTCAACCAATTCCTCAATGAATGCTTGATTGGACACCATATGTTGTGAAAATTATAATGTGTTTTTAGTACTAGAGCCTTCTATGAATCCTTGAAGGTGGCATGACCTAAGACTCAATTTGCCTTTAACAAAGACGGACTTGAATATTTGTTTATATATATAAATTAAAATTAAGGTACATTTTCCTAGTGAATATATGTAACTTAATTCTTTACAACACTTTTTGGCCACAAGTCCATTCCATAAACTTAAAAAATCACTTGTACTGTCTAGTTGGGCCAAAGTGCTTTTCCTCAAAGAATGGATCAAATTCTAATGACATTTATCGTGGGCATTTCTTTTAGTTTTAATGAATATTATTGGAACAAATATGTCCCACATTTGCGAACATATTTTTATGGCTTCCTCATACAGATGGTGAATGTTCTAGTTTTGGGAAATATGTTGTATCAAACTTCTACATCTTTGCTCTTCTGTTGTATTTTAAAATTAAAGCACTAATCCTCTCTCTTTTAGTTCTTTTTTCATTTTTTTGCATTATATGGTACATTGGTGAATGATATACTAATGATTAACGTGACTTATATTCTCTCTTAAACATTCCAAGATTATCTGTACTAGAAATAATTCTGACAATCAATCCTTCATACATATTTTTTCTATTTTTTTGAACTGATGATGAAGTTTGGGATGGAATGATGGCAAATTGTCATGAATCCGTTTCAACAAGCCATTTGCAATTTTGTTGTTTTCATCCAATATCTATCAAAATTTATTTCTTTGTTGAAGTGAGTCCACAAGAAATTGTTAGATTCAACAAGGTTAAATGATCAAGAGGGCCTTCTTAATTCAATGTATTGATGGTTTTATGAATTATCAAATTGTATTGTAGATATCTCAGCTGGAGGCTTTTATCCAAATGTCAGGTTATTCCCCTAGTGTTCAAGATCGTTGCCTTCTTTGATTTTATTTGCGAAGAGTTCCTGGAACACACTACTAGATGTATCATTGGTGTGAGTATAATCACCAGATTTCAAATTTACAGGACATTGCACTTTTCAACAGATTAATTCTTGAGCTGTTAATCATTCATCTCTGTTGGATGCTATAACTGCTCAAGCATGTCGCATCTGTAACTTTCCTGCCCCATGTACTTGTTTCCCATAACCTGTGAATATTAGTATGGATTGTTTACTCTTTCCTCTTAATGAGATCGATCTGATGGTTTTCCTACTGATGCAATAGCTAACTCTATATAGAGAGCAGCCTTTTCCATTTTGAGTAAATGTAAACATTTTTATTTTCTGGAATCACGTTTTGAAGAACTTCATTAACAACTGTAAGTAGGGGATAGGTTGGGTGCTGCTAATATATACCCCTTTTGTTCTTGTATTTCCATAGGCTTTGATACTGAGTATTATAAGACTTAGTAATTATGACTGGAAAGAGATTGTCTATCTTTTCCCAACTGTTATTGTCTCCTTTTGTGCATTCTTTATGTTTGATTTTCTAGAGGAAGTTGTTACTGCTTCTTATGTGGATTGAACAATTAATAAATAACATCTTATCTAAGATACATTTCTAACCCGCAGATCCTTTAATAACAATTTAATTTCTTTTATAGGATTCACTATATATTTATTAGTATTTTTTTCATGGAAAAAACATGGTTCTGATCTGTATATATGATCACTTTCATTTGTTTTGGCGATGATAAATAAAAAATAATTTATTAGTACATCTATTAGACTTTTTGTGTTGTCTTTCTGATTCTGAAGTCGTCCACATTATTATCCTCACTTGACAGGTCAGATCTTGGATCAATATTGTAGAATGCATAGTTGAAATACTCGTACTCGGCAACTTCTTGCCAAGGCCCCAAAAAAACCTCAGAAAAGACTCAGCAAATACTCGACGACTTAAAAAATTGCTTAAATTTAATTAGAAATGCATTTTTTTTCCAAAATTCAATGAGGAGACACATCTAATGAGTTAGTTAATGAGTAAACAAAAGAAACAAGCTGAGTCTAGATATGTTTAAATCCAAATTGGGTACAAAATGGCATCCTCATGTGGAATGTTGATGGCTAGTAGCCTGATATTTTGAAGCAAAATGAAAATAGTAAATTGTCTTTGTAAAACTATAAGTAAATACAACATCAAAACAATCTACATCTTCCTCTTCCCCTTCCCAATAGCTTTAGTAAAAACTATAGGAGGGGTAGGGGGTCTAGTCCTAGGACTCCGCTGTGCCTGCGCCTCCTCGCTCGGGACAACTGGTTTTGACTCGACCTCCATCCTGGATGTAGATGTTGCTAGCACTGGCGATGACTCCTCATCCTCAACCTCCTCTGTAATGTTCCCTTTTTTGAGCACATTATTTCTTTTGCTTTGTTAGCCCTTTTATCTTGGCCCGATAGGCTAACCAGGGCTTGACTGGGGTCAGTATGGTATTTGGCCCCGGGAATTCCAATTTTAGGCCAATCAGAGTAGTTTCCGCAGGGTTTCTAGATACTTACTATTTATAGTAAGCCGACAGAGTTTAGTCTTCGTGGCATTTCAGTATTGGACTTGGAGCGTATCGCTGAGAGCTTTTCGGCAAGCTATCACACGTCCTCTTCCGAGTTCGTTTGGTCATCCATTTTAATGCCAGAAGATATCATACTTTATTATTGTCACTTTATTATTAAATGGATGTATTACTTTAAAGTGACAAAAAGTGAGAATATGAAAAGACAGAGAAGGGAAACTGAAGAGTCACAACTATTGCTTTAAAAGAAGGAATGGAGACTCATTTGAGATATGTTTAGTTTATGAATTCATTTTCTCTTGGAGAATCCAGAGAGCTTCCAGCTTTCGATTCTGAAACCTGAGGACGGAAACCTTCAGGCTTTCTCTGTGGATTGGACGGAAACCCACTTCTCTCTGAGGTGGATTCGCGACGGAGTTCACCATTGCACTTCCAGGTTCTTGTCATTTGATATTACAGTTGAATACTATAGTTCAGATTTTGGATTGTTGAATTCCCATTGTTATTGTATTGCTGTTGTATAATGCAATAATATTTGCTGAGGGTTTTATTGGAACATTTTGCTGGTTATTTGTTGTGAATAAATGGTTTATTGCATGAATGTATTTTTTTAAATCTTATGAGCTACATTTGAGGGATTTTGGGAAAATACCCGGTTCGGGACATTTCAGTGGTATCAGAGCTGGTTTTTCTTGCCAGCTTGTGGAGTTTTAGCAGAGACATTTACAAAAGGGTTTTTTTATGAGTAACACAGAAGTGTAGCTCGATTGTCTAGAATCAGAGGAAACTATTACAGGTATCTCAAATATCATTTATGGTTAAACCAAGCTTAGCACTGGAAATGGTGGACTACTACTGTTGAAAATATCCTAACGCCGAGATTGGTGGTTCATTTCTAATCGTATGCACCCATGAGTTTATGTATAGAACTACACTGGTGATTGTATTCTTAATACGGATGAAGGGGAGGTTTACTCTATACGCTGTATGTGGTCTCGACATATAGAGGGACTCGCAGGTATATATATTGGTCTACACCAACAGTGAGGGAAGTTACCTCCAGCCATAGGTCTGGGTGGAGTGCTGGGCGCACAATTAGTCTTAATGGGAAATTCGTTCCTTGGTGTTGGACGTTACCCGAGAGATTAGCATTGGAAGCGGATATATTCACCACTAAATACACTACGGTGTTTACCACCATTCAGTGGTCTTGTCTGAACGTGCCTTGTAGTGCCTACTGTCTACAGTAGACTAAGTTACGGGTTGAGTTTTAACTGGCATCCTCAGAGTGTGAGCAAATATTCATTGTTGAACAACCGTGTATGATCTCCTCAAACAGTGGACGAATTAATTTTACTATTATTGCTGGAGTTTGGCGTGGTACCTGCGGCGCCGATCCCCTTTTCTCCATTGAGCTCATTTTAATACTTTGGTTATTGTAAATAAGAAAGGACTTTATTAAGTTCAGATCCTAAAGATTTATTTCAGCTGGCAGACACAGCATGCTCACGCAACAAAGAGATTAACGAACCATTTTTGGAAAATGTTTACACCTCATGACTTTGACTGAAGTCTAAGGGAGTGCTGACGTTATAAACTTTGCAATAGGGTGAAGTGATGGGTGTCGTGACACATAACTGATTGCTTGGTGCCTTGACTTCACGTGTCATACCTCCTATGGGGAGTCTGTGCTATTTGAAGGTTAAGTGCAGGACGTATACGTAGCAGAGAAGTCTGTGGCTTCCGTGTGTTACTCCAGTTACGTTCAAGTGGGAGAGAAGAGTGAATGCCAACCGCTTAATACAGAGCAGTGGACGAGAGTTTCCTTACCCACGGGTCATACCTGCTGGTCAAGCTGCGTAGGAATGAACTGTTGCGGTGGAACCGGGAGTCACGCACGACATACAGGGATTCCCTGTTAGCAACGTCGACAAGCTTAGAACAAGGCGTCAATCACAGGCCCGACACTTCTTGCCACATCACTACTGCTGCGAACACCAGTCGCTTCATGCGCTAAGGCTCTCTCCATCGTTCAGTCCCAACACAGGAACATTCAGAGCCAGACCCCGAGTAGCAACATTAATAGCACTAGAGGCTTAATAAATTCACACATTCATGTATGCGTTTGTTACTATATACCGAGAATCGGTACAACAACAAGATACATTCATGATTATTGAAACTAGTCAAATATCCATTTGCAACAATTAAAAACTCGGGTAGTCAAATTTTGGAAACAGATCAGGTCAGGATCATTACAAAATATCATTTGCTAGATTAGAGTGGGACAAGCTGAACATGCATTAGTTGATGCAAAAGCCTGCAGGGAACTGCATCCTGATTGGTCAAAAGCAGGTTAGAGGGAAGGAGCAACATTGCGTGTATTGCAGCATTATGATGAAGCTGCAAATGCATTCTATGAAGGAGTGAAGCTTGATCCTGAAAATAAAGAACTTGTTGATGCTTTTAGGGAAGCAGTTGAAGCCAGGAGATTGATTGAATTGGCGACAAGAGGATCAGGACACCTGCAGCTTGAGGGAGTTGTGAAACTTCTGGAAGGTGCTAAACAATCCATACTCGGAGAGTGGAGCCTTGTCCTTGGCAGCTACAAGTTATTCTGAAGATTTTGAGCAGTGTGAGTTTCGACATTCACCTGCAGAGGCAAGTAGCATCTAGCTATGAGAAAGATGCATGGTTTGGAAAAAGTCTTGAAGGATCTTGTTAAGGTACATCAACAGTTAGCCCAGACTTCACAACCTGATAAAGGGATAGAAATACCCGACATGTATGATGAGTATAACTATGATGAGTATAACTCATTTCCTCCAAAGGTTCAGAGAGATTTAACCTTCTCTAGTTTCATGGAATTTCATCCAAAACTACAACACAAGACTTTGATGGAAAAGAAGAAGTACCATGAATTGGCTCGAGATCTACTTGCACGAGATAGGTGCAGAAATTTATATGAAAGGTTTCCAACTGTCATCATTCAGTGCACAAGTGAACACAAAACTAAACCAGTTATTGAAGAAAAGCTTTATGAGATTGTCATCGAAGCAGGAGATTGTAAAAAAAATATTGAATCAATGCATGAAAGAAAGGCTAAAGAGGAGGCAACAAATATACAGGTTACAGGATCTCCGGAAATGAGGAGAGGGTAGATTTGTTTTATATGCCAAGAGAATTGGTCACATAAACATGTTTGCGGTATTAATCATAAAAAGAGTTTCCTGTTAAAGTATTGTTCGTTCGTGTTTAATATACGACAATACAATCATATATATATATATATAATTATTGAAATATAAAATATATATATTAAATTAAAGATATAATATATATTAATATGGTTATGTGTGAAACCATATATATATATATATATATATATAATAATGCAATATTATTGAATCGGGTTAAATATGATTATCGACTGTGTAAAGGTCACGATAGTATCGTGATTGTTGTAAACATTACAATTGGACTGTTGGTATACGACAGTCACGATAGTATCGTGACTGTCCAAAGTATACATTGACAGTTTGTTTATTATAACGATGGTTGTGCGAATTAATGAATCGCAATTTACCGTATGCATAAACCGTAATCATAAATATGTCAATGTGAAATGGCATGACTTATCATGTATGATAAGTCATGTCCTTTCACATTCACATTCTTTGGATTCAATATATATAGGCATTATGTTTTGTAGAATCAATCAATAACCAAGGCAATTGTATTCTA
>MU224432.1:2038689-2056199 GCA_018584345.1 Thuja plicata | reverse complement strand
CCTTGTTGGAGGCATCCACGGATTTCAAAAACAACACCTCATCCTTGCAAGAAAACAAAAAATTAATGATGGTGCGGTTTTTGCCATCCATCCAGCCACCGGAAAGAATGGTGCAGCCAAATTATTTCCATTCTATTATTTGCTTTTCCACCACTTTTTTTGCCGTAGCAACTACATTTGTGAGCAACCTACAAGTACAAAGTAAAATTAACATTAAGTACACACTTTTGATTAAAAAAAAATCATAGTTGAAAATCTTTGCGGTATATCGCAGAAAGTGCGATATATCACACAATTGGAAACTCTGCGATATAATCGCAATATAAATCGGCGCCGAGATTATGATTTTCGCGCAACGATATTTTCGTATTAAAATAACCAAAAGTCACACGACATATTAGTATAAATCGTTGCTTAAAGTCAATTTTTTAAGTTAAAATAATTAAATTTTTTAGGGTTGGGCGGTGACTAGTTTTCACTTTTTTTTCCGTCATTTTTGAGGTTGTGTCGTGACTCGTTATTGGCTCTGTCGTTTTTGATTGATAAATATTTATTATTTACCTTGTATTTAAAATGTAAAATATGTGGTAGCTTTTGGTAGTATCCTAGTTAATGATAATATATTAATTTGAATATATTTAGTATTTGAATAAATTACTATATATGATTATTATTAAAAAATTTATACAATAATTTTTTTTTATATCTACATGAAATTAATAATAGAGCCATTACATTGTAATTAGTATGATAATTATTTATTATTAAAATATTTAATTTAATTGAATATATTTAGTATGTATAATATTTAAATTAAAAAAATTTAAACATATTTATATTTTAATATTCTTAACTTTATAACTTTATATAAGTAGAATTAAACCAGTATATATTTTACATAGTACAAATTTGGTATATATATGTATTTTAAAGAATATTCAAAGAAATTATCTATTTTCAAATGTTCAATAAAAGTGCCGATTTATTGCAAGTCCGAGTTTTTCAACTATGAAAAAAAAAACTTAAATTCAACAAAAATTAATAGTTACTATAACAAAAAAAGAACCTAAATTTAGTCTACTCTCGAAAAATCAAAACTCAACATAAGTTATCAAGATTTATAACTAAAAGTAAAAAGTTAAGACATTAAAAAACTAAAACAGGTGAACTAACCTCCCACTCAAGTTTGCACAAGAAGGCGCCTTGTAGCCTTTTCTTGCCACAGTCCATGCTGTAACCAAATTAAGCCAATATGGATTTTCCGCCACATTGAAAGGATGTTGTTGAAGTACCAAAAATCAACACAAGCAATGTCTACTTGTTGATGCACCTCCCTATTTTACTCAGTTCCCTCCAATGATGACTATGCTCCAGGTGTGCACAAAATATCTATCTATAGACTACGACTGTGACACCAATGGTGATGCTCTACTAGAAGTAGCAGAAGTGGCTGAGGGGGTGGTGGATTTGCAGGTACGTGGGCCACGAAGAGAGCCCACTATGCCCTCAAGTGCTACTTCTTTTTCAAGGTTGATTGTAACCATAGTTGGAAAACTCGCCAAAGCCAAAAACTCGCCAAGGCCTGAAAAAAATTCAAGAAAAACTCTGCCAGTTTTCAGAAAAAACTCTGCAAAAAACTTGGGAACTTAAAACTGCTTAAATTTAATTAGAAATGCATTTTTTTTGCAAAATTCAATGAGAAGATGCATCCAATGAGTCAATTAATGAGAACACAAAAGAAACAAGTTGAGTCTAGATATATTTAAATGCAAAGTGGGTACAAAATTGCATTCTCATGAGGAATGTTGATGGTTGGAAGCAAAATAGTAAATAGTTTCTGTAAAACTAAAAGTAAATACATCATTTCAATTACATCTTCCTCTTCCCAGCTCTAGAAAAACCTAAGGGAGAGGTAGAACTAGAGGGTCTAGTCCTAGAAGCCTGCACTGGGCGTGACTATGCCTCCTCGCTCCGTATCTCTGATGATGCGTGTGGCTCGTCCTCCATCCTGGATGTGGCTCCTCCTGGCACTGGCAATGAGTCCTCATCCGACTCATCTGACTCAATGTCATCCACTGTGAAACCAAATCCACCCCCCTCCTCCATAGCTTGCCTCTCCAAATCAGTGATGTCATCCTCTCTAATTGATTGAAATTGGTTACCGAGGGCTTGTAAGCCTATTTTCTCCCCTCACAGCCAAATAGAAGCAATAAAATCATAAAAATGAAATGGTTGTGCTGTTTTTTTGCCTTTATCGCTGATGTTTTAACGGTGATGAGTTTTTTTTACGGACTCGCTGAGTTTTTAAGAAAAACTCGGTGAGTACTCGACGAGTTAAAGTCGTATAAACTCGCGGCTTAGAAAAACTCGGCGAGTTTTAAAAACTCGCCGAACATTCTACGAGTCTTCCAACTATGATTGTAACACCTTGAGATTCAGTTATGCCCGCTCTCATGGCTAGTTTTGCCCTTTTCCTTTGCAAGTTTTTCTCTTCTTGGGCAGCAAGCAAGGCATTAATTTCTCTTTTTATTTCTTTTGTGGCTCCTTCACAAACCCTTCCATCATGCTTCGTGATGCCTGCAAGGTGTTATTTCAAGCAGTGTATGCCTCCATAAATTGTTTTTTTCACACAATGCAAATTATCTCTAGCCCCTTTAGGACGCTTACCTACATATTCAGATGGGCATGCGTCTATTGAGACACTGACAGACCCTGAAGTTGACCCAGTTGTAGAAGAATCTCTATTTGCCATTATCAATCATATTTTAACCTACACATACAAATTGAAACCACAAAATTACAAATTACTATTTTAATAAAATTTTTAGCAAACAAACTAAATTAGTTTAAAATTTTTTAGACATAGTTGAAACTTGAAAAAAAACAAGAAAAAAGTGTTAGGGTTTGAAATTTTTAGTAAAAGTTGAGATTCTTGAGAAAACAGTAAAAAAATCAGAAATAAAATTGTTAAAAATTGGTGTCAAATCTTGTTCATTACACTCAATAACAATTTAGAGTACTTAGAAAATGCCATTATTGAGTTTCTATAAACCTAGATGCAACAAAATGGAGATAAAATGATTTAAAAAAAGAAAGAAAAAGAAATCTGAAAACCTACTCAAGAATCCGATTTTGCTTCAAAATCCTCTTCAAATCCGCTCCAAATTAACTAAAATCCTTGCAAATGACCTTGCAATACCTTGGAAGGGTTTTTATTTTTGGCTTGGATAGCAAAATAGAAATCATAAAATGCAAATAGAACTTTTTGCTTGACGTCAAGATCTATTATACTGCTGTGGCCGAGAAGTTTGCATGGACTCGCTGATTTCTCAGCGAGAAAATGTCGTAATTTCTTGTGAGCTAGAACTTATTGCGAGAAAACAACTTCTCGCTGAGAAGTTTGCAATTATTGCATCTAAGGTAGAATGATTATGCCCCTCCCGATTTTTTTTATTCGTAGATATAATGCAATAGAGGAATTATGACTATTTTATATTTCAAAAATTACCCATGACTGGTTTCTTTGTTACTAATTGTTTTCTGATTGGCCATTTATAGAAAGAGAATTTCAATTAATTTTAAGATTTAAGACTTGTATTCATTGGCAGTACTTATGGATCATTTTCACACTATGTAATTTACAATGTATATCACTAGAAGAGAAATACCTGATATCTTTTGGAAGATAAGACACATCTTTGGAAAATGCTTCCATATAATTATTGCATTTGGTGATATTTTTTTACTCTGATGTATGTGATCTGCAGTGAAAATTCTGAATCATGGTAAGGGGATGAGTTGAATTGATCTACAGATTTAATGTTTGTAAAAGTTTCTGTTTACAAAATGTACTGTGAAAATGGATGAGGTCATTCTTTTGTAGATCGAAAATGAACTTGCATTTGTTTGAATTGGGGAGAAAGCAGCCTCTGCAAGCTAATGCCATGCATATGACTTATCTGTTGTACTTTGCAGATAAGGATTTTGCATGAGATGTCAAACTTTAAAATTTAAACCATTTTAGTGTGGGTTGATATTGTGCAGTGTCTGGTATATCTGGAAGTAAGGAGACTGCTCAACAACAAGTGCTCATTGGAATGGGTCTGCTTGCTGGGTCAACTGTTATGCTGTTGACAGCTTTATGGGGATCTTGTCTTGTTGTTGGAAAGTGTGATCTATCTGAAACATCAGGGGCAATTGATTCACGAGATACAAAAGGCCTCAGTCTTTGTGGTAAATGTGTTCTAAACCTTAGATGCTTTGTATATGATATAGACTGTAAGAATAAATTGCTAATACTTAAGATTAAAAATGCTTAGCAGTGTGGTTGATTATTTGTTTTATAAGAACAATCTTCGGAAATTGAATTGTGCTCATCAGTTGAGTTGATCCCATGACTGAATGTCAATGCTAAGATTTATTAATAATGATTTGGATTTTCTTTGTACATCTCAATAGCTAGATTTCACTATTGTTTTATTAGAGAGAATCTTGAGAATTCTAAAATTCATCTCACACAAAAGTTGGAGAGCCACAAAATACTTGTATGTATCCCCAGAAATGTATGAATGTTTTCAAATTATACGTCAAAAAGTTAAAATGGTCATCATAGCTTTAAACTTAACATTAACAGAGTACAAAGTTTTATAGCTCAGAGAAATGGAAACTTAAGACAGTCTGATTTTGTAATCATTCATAATTGATAATCATTAAAGACCATTTCACTATTTTTTGTGAGTAATAATCAGTGTTCGCCTAGGGCCATATCCCGAGGTTACAGGTGACATCTTTGATTTGTTCTCTTGGCGAACCTCCTTGTGTTGTGCTACATTTTCAATGTAAGGCCCTTTAGGGTTGGCAGATAAGAGGCGATTCCTCACAGCCTTCAATAGTTGGGTTGGGCTTTTTGGTTACCAAACCATTTTTCATGCAAAACCCTTTTGGGATAGGGAAAATCATTTAGACATATAGGCAAAGGTGAAGTATTGGGCTTTTACTGTTATGGGAGGGAAGACTGAGCTCTCCTAGTGGTTGGGGTAGTAGAAGATGTAGTATAAGAAATAGCTGCCTGGTGCATGCATTCAATCCCTAAGCTTCACTAGCTTAAAATTAAAATCATTGGATGAGGTTGGAGGATGGGATCTGAAAAAGAAACAAGTTTAAGATGAATTGCGTCAGTTTCACCCTGATAAGTTGTTAATTTCAAATGTTATTCAAAAAATATATGGTGCCCGGAAGAGGAATCAAGTAAAAAGCTATTAGCATTCTATTTCTGATAAGTGCTTTGTATGCTATGCCTTAAACAAATCTCATTTTGCTATTTCCATATTAGATATAAGATGTAATTTAATGGTCATTGAAGGATGGCCATTTCTCAGATTGGATTTATGAAATGACCACATTCAAGACTTGCCAGAAACAAGGAATGGGAAACGTGGGATCAAAGAAAAAGTGACGGGAAACAGGGTTGAGGAGGTTTTAGCATATAAATGTGTTATAATTATAAGAAAATAGAATATAACCCTTGTATACACAATATTTTTTGAATAAAATTTATCTACCATACACATTGACATTATTATTATTAATGGTTCAAACTTCAAATATCCTAAAAGATTAGACTGTTCAATTCGAAATTAGAAATATGCTAATATACTCCAAACTTTTTCATTACTAATATTTTGAAGTTTGGATAATTGAAAATAAATATTAATTTCTGAATAGAAAACTGGAATCTTAGAAACAAAAATCTGAACCGAATAGAAAATTTGAGACACTTAAAGAATTTTGTATATAAAATGCCTTAAAAATATGAAGCAATTGTAATTTTTGAAGTTCTGCGATACAACTGAAAAAAAACTGCTATGGTATCTGGAAAATGGAAACAAAATCTTGAACTTTTGGAAAACAGCCTCTAACCACTGCAATAATATTCTTAGTTGTAGTTGCTGCAAAATCAGTTGAATGATGGGCTTCTCTAGAATTAGAAATAAAAACAAAAGTGTTTGGTACTGGAAAACATTAAAAAACTACATAAATAGATAAGAGATTTTTCTTAGGAGGATATGGAGAATCCTGGAGAACATGTATTCTGCCTTGTCCCAACAATGTCTTTAAACTTGTACAAGAATTGTTTCCTCAAAATATGCTTGAAGAGTCGAATCTACTCAATAAGATTCAATTTTTTCTTTTTCCCATTCATGTTCTTTTGCCTCTTGCATTTGGGGTAATTTCTAATGGACCCATAAAATTGGTTCCAATAGACCCACAAGATACAGACAGGCACAAAAAAGTCCAAATGGAATGAAGTACATAATTTTAAACATCATAACATTTAAAGAAAGGTTCTTGAATTGATTTGGCCCGAAAGCAACAGGAGCATAGAGGTTCACCATTTTAACCTTTTCAAATCTTGCCGACATTTCCTCCTGGACCAAATATTCAAAGGTGATAATACAATAATTGTTGTAGCAGACAGTAATGATGTGGAAATTTTTTGATGGTCATATGGATGAGAAGTGGAACTAGAATAAATTATTACTTCCCAAGTATAGGAGTCTAACCTTCAGTAATAATGGGTTGCAATGTTTCCTAGATTGTAACCAGATGTATGTGCTTACGTTACCACAGTATGGAAATATGTAATAGATATAAAGGAATGCCGTAAATTATTGCATGAAGATAACTTGGAGGTTAAAATGTGGCCGGATCTAGAAGGGGAATGCTACATTTAGTATAATCAATTTCCAAAGATGGTTTCATCCATAGTATCATTTCATTTACACAACCTTGACGCAGCAAACTTGAACTTTAAATGGAATTCGATTTCTTGGGTTGAAACCTAAGTTGCTGAATCAGAATGTGGTATGGATACAGGTACTTGGATATGGTATGGTGTTACGGCAATTCTTCTTTGAGGCTGGATGTTTATCGGCTCAAAAAAATTATAAAAACCACATACATATATATGATTATAATCAGTTTACAAAGAAATAACCATTTGCATTTGAATTGGTCTATCTTCTTTCATAGCCACTGTTGAACAATGAAGGTGAGGTGGACCTTGTGCCTTGTTGTGTATTCCCTGTAGAGCCCATCATGTTGGTGTTATAGTTTGTAACTTTGTAGTAACATTTGTGGGGGGTGTGAAGTCCATAGCTCGTTGACATTTCAGGAATTCCAAAATGTATTGAAGTGGATATGAAGTTGAAAGCTGCCAATATTATGAAGTAATTCTTAAGAGCTGCAAATAAAGCTTGGGATGTTGTGAAGTCCATCCCAACATGCTTGTGTTGTTAGATGCAAAATAAGGTATGAATCTGCAATGGTGCATAGTGGGGCACAAATCTATTGTGTTGCATATGAGTACAAATCTGCAGAGCAACAAAATGAGTTGAAAGTTTTTCGTCCCTTCTTTAAAGATGTAAATTTTGGAGAACACTTTCTAAGTTGAGGGAGATAATAATTTTACACATTTCCAAATCGGATATTGTCAAAAAAATATCTAAAATTAATAAAGCAAGAAAATATTTTTTCTAGTGCCCCATGGGGATGTGTTCCTAGGTGTTTGGGTGACATCTTGGATGCCTTGTGGATTTGGAGACGTGGAAGGGATGTGGGATGTCTCCTCTTTTAAGGATGTGACAGCTTGTATCATTCAATGCATACAAATAAAAAAAAGAGAATGTTTTAAGAACATCTTTTATTAAAAACTTATGTTGCACGAGATGGAGTGACAGTCTGAGGTCCATTTTTTGTGGATGTTGGATGGATGGAAATATATATATATATATATATATATATATATAATTTTGGAGAGAGAGAGAGAGAGAGAGTCAAATTTGTACAAGTATAACAACCACCTCATGTTTATAACTTTATACTAGTACTGTAACAGCAATAATAGTTGTATAATGGTAGAGATAGAGGGGAGGATACTCAAATTGAATCATGACAGCAGTATTTATAACTTTATGCTAGTAGTGTAACAGCAATAATAGCTGTATAATGGTAGAGATAGAGGGGAGATACTCAAATTGAATCATGACAGCAGTAGAACAGCAATAAAATTTAGTCATGACAGCACTAAACTAGTAGCATTTCAACAATAGAACAACAGTTTAATCATGACAATAGTATAACAGTAGTATATAGCGACAACAGTATTTGATTGGTTAAATTTTAAAATTCAAGTATAGAGGTTAAAATTCAAGTCTCAAACAATCAATCTTCAAAGTACAACTCTCATTTGGGAAATCAATATAAAAAAACACAGAGTTTGTCTCTTTCGACCAGTTCATATATATATATATATATATATATATATAAAACTTTTGAGAGAGAGAGAGTCAAATTTCTTCAAGTATAATGACCACCTTATGTTTATAAGTTTATGACTTTATACTAGTAGTTTAACAGTAACAACATTTGTATAATGGTAGAGATAGAGGGGAGATACTCAAATTGAATCATGACAGCAGTATAACAGCAACAAAATTTAATCATGACAGAACTAATCCAGTAGTATTTCAACAATATAGCAACATGACAATAGTATAATAGTAGTTTATAGCAACAACCTTAGTTACTAGGTTCACCGGTCCTAGTGCTCGGTACCGGTCCAGTTGGTCTGGGCCAAATCCGGGCTAACTAGGATGCTCGGGCATGGAAATAAAGTGTATTTTTTTGCAAATTTAACTTTTTATAATAGATAACATCATAACTTTAGATTGACTGGAAACTAGAGGTTGCTAGTTTAAACTTTAAAGCCTTAAATGTGTTTGGTGCTTAAAGAACTACATTCAAAAGCCAAAGTCCGAAATATAAACTGATGACACTTCAGATTGCAGAAGTTTAGAAATCATTAGCAGAAGAGGTAACTACATAGTCAGCCTAAGTTACCATATTCCTCCCCGCAACCTCAATTTTGAAATTCGATTCGTTACTAATTCGAATTCGATTCGAATTCGTGTCAAATTCGCCAATGTTCTTAGTAATTCGGCTCAAATTCGTGAGACAGGACCCTGAACGAATTTTGCAGCGTTTTGAATGAATTTAAAAAATTGAAAATGAACCCAGAACGAATTTGAAAAATTGAAAACGAACCCAAAACGAATTTCCACGAATTTGGATGAATTTAGATCGAATTTCTGGGAATTTCGATTTTGTTTGACTTTCAATGCCTTTTTAAATTGTTTTTAATTGATTTTTTTCGCGTTTCACCCTTAAAAGCGTCACGTTTTAACATTTTTTTGTATGCAGCAGTTTAGTATTACGTTTTACTTGCCATTACAAGCCGCGTTTTGTATGCATCCGTTTAAGTTTTACCATATGAACTTATTTTCTGCTACATATGTTTACATATATATATATATATATATATATATATATTTTTAAACAAAAATTCTTGTATGGACGAACCCAAAACGAATCGAACCCAGCCCAAAAAATTTTTGGACGAATTTCGAACCCGAATCTCAAACCCGCATACAAACCGGAATCCGAACCGGCAACTTAGTAGTCAGCTAAAGGACTGAAAGCCAAACTCAAAAATATAAGATGGACCAAATGTTTCATAAAATGAGGTAGAGTTCATCTGTGTCAAAGACCCCAATCCAAATACACACTAACATGCAAAACAATGAACACAACTTCCAAAGCACAAAATTTTAGAACAGAAATATTCTTTTTTTTGTATTTTTATTACTTCAATTAGATATAATGCAAGGAAAATCACAGAGGTTAAATAGTACCATAAACTGAAAGGAATGCACCTGGTATTTGCATCTACATAAGGATGAAGATTTATTACAAAAGAACTGGCTGCACACAAAATTTTGCAAGCCACATCCTCACCAAACCATCTAAAAATTTATTACAAAAGAACTGGCTGCACACAAAATTTTGCAAGCCACATCCTCACCAAACCATCTAAAAACTCCAACTAAATCCCTCTAAATGTACAAGCACAGACTATGTATGAATTTGCTCTCTGAAATCAAAGAGTTATACTGTCTGTTTTGAAGGTTTATATGATACTACGTGACATTCTAATCTTAATTCATTCTTATAGGCTGTGCACACACACATATACATGTGTATAAAATTTGTACATTGTTTTTGTACTAACAAATCCAAACCCCATTTCAAAATTTTGCCGTATTGGCGAACTGGGTTCTCGAACCCGAATTGGCAACTTAGGCGACAATAGTATTTGATTGGTTAAATTTTAAAGTTAAGAAATTAAAATTAAAATTTGAACTTCAGATTCAAGTCTCAAACATTCAATCTTCAAAGTACAACTCTCATTTGGGCAATAAATATCAAAAAACACGAAGTTCGTGCCACTCTTTGACTAAAGTTGTGGTTCATCCAATGGAATCTTGACCAATCCTGGTTGCACCTCCTCCTCGTCAGTTTGCTTAACATCTTCAGGTCAACATCCCAACATGATGTTGGAATTTGTGATACTCAATAGTCTATTGATCTTGAGGTCTGTTATGTATAAAATATTGAGTCTGGAACAAGGCACTATAGAGTGTAACTAGCGTTTTCCTATTTAGAGGTAAGCCTGTTGTTGAGTGGATGGAACCATAGGTGGACCAATTCCTCTCAGTGGTAGAGGAACTTGCAATCTGTTAGAGTAGACAAATAGCAAGTTGTTTAAACTTCAGTGTGTCTTGTCCATGAAATTTTCACCATCTAATGAATTTTTTTTGTGCAATAGTGGCTCTATCCATTTCAGCCTTTGTTTGCTGAATGTAGGACCCTTAAGATCAGAAAACTGAAGCTGTGCTTTCGAAGTGTAGTTGCCTCTTCATTGCCATACATTTTACGAAGGGCCTTCGTAAACACCCTCCATTACCTCATCATCTTTAGAAGGAAGAATTCAGCTAGCTCTAGATTCACACCTCTTTGGATTAAGAGCATGGGCAACCATATGAAGAGGGGTGTTCATTGTGTTCCACCTCTTTGTGACAATAGGTTTGATATGCTTCTCATAGAATTGTAATCTAGGATCCTTGTCATGAATTGCTTGCTTCATTTGATTAAGTGTGCTATCAAAAATATCATAAATCTTTCCAAGGCTAGGAGAGTCTATATTTGTATACCTTATTACCCCCATAATAGGTGATGTAATAGAGCAAATACATCCTATCTATAAGCAATATTTAAAAATTATGATATTAACACTATTAATAATGTAAATTAAAATTAAAAAACAAGAGCAAAATAAAGTAGAAATTCAATATTAAACAAAGGAGAGGAATCCTCCTTAAATAAGCAATCACAAGATATTTTCATTACGGAAACGATTAAGATCTAAAGACAAAAGAGGAAGTTACTAAACTAACTAAACAACGTAAAGAACAAAAAGTTACTACAAATAGACTGACTTAAAATAAAGTTACTTTCATGACCATTATACTAAATAATACAATATTACTTTAATACCCTCCCTTGATGGTCATTCTACTAACTACCCTATAAAAGGCTCGACATAATCTATAGGTCATTTGGCCACGACTCTTCTTCAGAACATTTTGCAATATGAGCCTGCTTTTGAGACGCTCCTTGGTTGGATTTCTAAACAACTAACTCTTTCTGCAAAACTTTTGTACATGATCAAGTACAAGAACAAACTGAGTGCCTTCCAATTTGATTCTGGGTAATCAAACCATCCCTCCTATTATCTGGAGACACAAACCAAGATCAAATTCAAAATACTTTGATTTTTGTTGATAAAAAACTTGCACAAAACTCTAAAACCACAATTTTGCCAAAAATCATCAAAAGAAATTGTTACAAAACAACACCACGATTCTGTAGAAAAATCATCAAAACCTCGATGTAATCCTGAAATCACATACAATTTTGTGAAAAATGTCAAAAGCCCTCATTTTGTAGAAAAAAGGGTAGAAAACACACGATTTTGTTAAAAAATCGTCAAAAAGAAGCAAAAAGAAACCAAACCCTTTATGAGTTTTTGGAAAAAGATCATGTATAAACCCTCTAAGATCTAAAAACCATCAAACCTTGGTCACAAGAACAAAGAACCCTTGTAGATATAAAAATGCTTCATTTTTTTGGTGAGAAAACAGTAAAGAAATCTACAAAAACCACACTTTTGTTTAAAAAATTGCCAAAAATTGAAAACCCGCAATTTTATTAAAAATACTTGAGCAAAAAATCTTCTAAAAATTTCCTCACAAAATGTTCTGGAAAAATCACAAATTTTATTCTATAAAAAAATTTGTCAAAAAACAAGCTCGTTAATGGGCAGTGTTGGGTTAATCCATGGATTCAGGGTGCTTTGAAAGAGGATTGGGAAGCTCTGGAATAGGTTTGGATCAAAATGAACTTTGATGGTGCTTCGAAGGATAATCCAGGACCTTCAAGAGTAGGTTTTGTGGCAAGAGACTTAAAAGGAAATATTTTGATGATTGGAGCTAAACATCTTGGGGATGGGACGAACAACGAGGGAAAGTTCAGGCGGCCCTCAATGTAGTGAAGGCAGCCAAAAGTTTGAATGTGGACATACTACACTTAGAAGGGGATTCTCTGATCATTGTGAATACAATTCTAAAAGGGGATATTGGAGTGTGGCATTTGAACAAGTATATAAAGAGGATTAATTCTTTAATAGGAACCTTTGTAGATTTGAAAATTACTCATGTGAAACGTGAAGGAAATGAGATTGTAGACATGTCCAAGTTTGCTTTAATGTTGAAAGATTTTTCAAGGGATGAATTGATAGAGGATTTTCGAGATTTAGATGGCTAGAAGTTGGATATAGACCCTTTGATGGTCGTAAACCAATCTATTGGATGAGGAGGTTTGGTATTTCCTAGGATGTTTTGAACCCATTAGGGAGTGGGGTATTTAATAATTTCAAAAAGGAGGTCCGAGATTGAGAATGAAGCGGTTTAAATTGTTTAGATAGTTGGTAACTGTTAGTAGGCAGATTCAAAGGCAAATGATTTTATGAGGGTGGTAATGATACATATGTATGGGATGATCAAAGGTGGCCTTATTTATGATTGTAATAAGTGACATGACGAGTTTCCCACCCAAGGCAGACATGTATGCCACTTGGAGAACTTCGGTACTCATTCTAGCGAAGAGTCTAGATGAAGATAAGTAAAGCACGTTAGAAGGTGGCAAGTAGCCCTTTCTTTGCATAGAAGCCGGTTTGGACATTGCCGTCATTTGGTTTATTTGTAGAGTGAATCACTGGATTTAGAGTGAAGGAATGAAAGTGAATTTCACCTTGCAAACTATGAAAAGGCAACAACAATGCTTTCTAGGGGAGGTTACTAGGAAAAGGTTGCAGAGCATTTTTCTCATTGACAATCCTCAATTCTGGCAGATTATTGATCTGCTGCTTGGTGAGGAATACTTGAATTCTGAGCAGTGGTACAAGTCAAATATCGACATTGCATCCATGATGCTTTTGTGGGCGTTGGAGCTTGGCTCCAAGGAAGAAGTTGTGTGGGTGATGAAGGCATGTGTGAAGACATAGTGGCTAGGAGGGCTTATCCCCATTGTTGCGGTGGCAGAATTGGGAAGATAATTCAGAGCTATTGAGGGTGATTGGCGAGTGGTGGGTCAAAGAGGGCAAGACTATCAACACTTTTTAGTTTGGAGTGCCAATTCCAACATGGAGCAGTGATATGACGAGGCCAGGGATGGGTGGGAACTATTAAAAGGTCACCTTCAAGCACTAGAAGCGAAGAAGAAAAAGAACGAAAGGGAGGTTCGAGAAGGGCTTAGGGTCAAGCACAAAGACAAAACAATGGCCTTAACTTCAAAGGATTATTAGAGCAAGGGCTCAATGGGCAAAGCAAAGAACCTGTAAGGCACGAGTCTTCTAAATGGACAATTCCTTGTGTTTTGCGTAATTTCCATTAGTAGTTTGTATATGACAGTATAGATGACAATGCCCTGTTTTGTTAGTAAAAGGGCGATGAACATTAATGGTGTCTTGGTATTTATTGTTTAAGCTATTAGGGGTTCGGGTGTTTTACCAATTTATGTCTATAATTTTTGTATATGGGTAGACAGTGGTAAGGGATGGGGATATGACATTTTCAAATTGCACAAGGATAACCCCTGATTTTGTATTTCAGACTTCTAATTATTAATAATATAAAAACCATATATTACCGATAAAAAAAAACTGTCAACCCCATGATTTTTCTTCAAAACAAATCTGGCAAAAAACTTCTTGAAATTTCCTCAAAATTTCTAGGTAAATAATCCACAAATTTTATTGGAAAAATTCACCAAAAACTAACCTCTGCTTTGATGCCATGAAATGATTAAAATAGTAGACGCAAGAGTAGATAGATTTTAATGAATTGCTTAATATTCACAATGAGCAACCCGCTCATAAATAATACATAGGATATATACAAAATAGCAAGTTTCCAAATATGGAACTGCCATAAGAATGGAAACTATCCTAAAGAATAAACTTGAGCATTAATGGAAACATAATAAATATTCTAATACCCTCCCTTAATGCTCAATCTATCAACAACACCAATAGATTCCCTGAATTTTACAAATTTATCAGAACCGAGGGACTTCGTGAAGATATCTGCTGGCTGCTCCAAGGTAGGAACATACATCAACTGAATGGATCTGTCTTCAACCAGCTGACGAATGTAATGACAATGAGTTTCCACAAGCTTGGTTCTTTCATGGAAGAACGAATTCTTTGCCAGTTTGAGCACGCCCTGATTATCACAGAATAAGGTAGTCGGACCAGTCTGAGGAACATGCATATCTGCAAGCATCTAGCGAAGCCAAACTGCCTCACAAGCTGCCTTAACTGCTCCCCGATACTCTGCTTCTGTCGAAGAAAGAGCCACCGCCTACTGCTTCTTACTAGTCCACGTGACAACACCAGATCCCAAATTAAACACATATCCAGCGGTAGACTTACGGTCATCAACTGAACCGGTCCAGTCTGAATCTGTGTAGCCACATAGTGTAGGATCATAACTCCGAGTGTACAAAAGTCCATAATCAGGAGTACCACTTACATAAAGCAGGACACGCTTCGCTGCTATCCAATGATCAGCCTTGGGAGCTGTCATGAAGCGGGATATGTAGCTCACCGCAAAACTGATGTTAGGTCTAGTGGTAGTAAGATAAATGAGGCTGCCCACTAGTTGTCTAAACAAAGATTCATCCACAACCGGTGAATCAGACCGAGCTAACAATTTGAGCCCTGGTTCCATAGGAGTGGAGGCAGGCCTTCAATCCTGCATTCGGAACCTGTCCACAAGGCTTCTGGAATACTTGGACTGAGAAAGAAAGATACTGTGCTCAGTCTGCCAAACCTCAATTCCTAGACAATAGTGCAAGAGTCCCAAATCTGTCGTATCAAAGGTGCCGCACAAATCCTGTTTGATCTCAGTGATCAAATGTGCGGAACTGCCAGTAATGATCAAATCATCCACATAGACAACTACAAACAATACATCATCACCAAAATGTTTGATATACAGATTTGAATCCGAGGGACTCCTCTGAAAACCATGATCGGTTAAGTACTTATCAATTTTCATGTACCAAGCCCAAGGGGCTTGTTTCAGACCATAGAGAGCTTTGACTAGCCTACAGACCTTGTGTTCCTGACCAGCAACCTTAAATTCTGGGGGTTGCGTCATGTAGACTTCTTGCAAGTCACCATTCAAAAAAGCACTCTTAACGTCCATCTGATGGACTTGCCAACCAAACTGTGCTGCTAAGGCAAGGACAAGACATATGGTACTCATTTTGGCTGTAGGGGCAAAGGTCTCCTCTTAGTCAATGCCTTCCCTCTGTGAGAATCCACGAGCAACAAGACGAGCCTTATACTTGTCTAAGGTTCCATCAGCTTTGTATTTCACCTTGTACACCCATTTGCAGCTGATGGGTTTCTTCCCTGAAGGGAGATCGGAAAGGGCCCAAGTGTGATTTTTCTGAAGACTTTGAAACTCAGCGTCCATAGGCTGTTCCCACTCAGGGATACCTCTAGCCTTAGAGTAAGTCTGGGGCTCATAAACACTATGAAGGTTGGCCATAAGAGCAAAATTAACTGTAGGCTGCTGTTTGCTCTTATTTCTGGAAGCTCTACCCTCAATGAGCTCATTATCCCTGAGATCACCAATAGTTTTAGCCCACCATTTAGGCCGGAGAGCAGAGGAGCCAACATCTGGAGGAGCTGGAAGCGGCTCAGGGGCAGCAACAGGTGCATTAGGAGCAGTAAGAGGACTATGTTCCGGAGCCTCAACAGGATCAGTGATAGGAGCCTCATACCAAGCATCATCAAGAAAAGGCTCTGCATCATTCCTCCCATTAGGTGGAGCGAAAGGAAGAGGAGATCTATGAGGCTGATCCTCAGAACATTGCTCAGAAGAAGACAGAAAAGGTCCTCTAGCTTCATCAAAAACAACATCACGACTGAAGATAAGACGATCAGTGTTGACATCTATCAGTCTGTAAGCCTTATGGTTGTCACTGTACCTTGTCATCATGAGCTTTTGACTCTTGGAATCCAACTTCGAGCGCTTAGCATCAGGAATACAGACATATGCAAGAGAGCCAAAAATCTTCAGGTGACTGATCCTGGGCTTATGGCCAGACCAAACCTCTTCTGGAGTCTTTCCCGTAACAACGTGAGTAGGAGAACGATTAAGGAGGTAGACAACAGTAGACACTGCTTCTGCCCAATACTTATTAGGAACGCTCCTCTGTTGTAACATAGAACAAGCCATCTCAACAATCGTACGATTGCGACGCTCAACAACACTGTTTTGCTGAGGAGTGTGGGGTGTAGTGAATTGGCGTTTGATGCCATGGGTAGTAGAAAAATTGGAAAAAGCAGTAGAACAAAATTCCCCACCGTTATCTGTTCTAAGAGAGATGATGCTATAGCCGGACTCTTTTTCAACCAAAGACTTGAACTTCTGAAAGGTACTAAAAGCATCTGATTTTTGTCTAAGAAAGTACACCCACATCTTTCTACTAAAATCATCAACAAAAGCAGAAAATATTTGTAACTAGTAACTGAAGATGTATTCATAGGACCACAAATATCAGCATGAAGTAAATGAAGTACCTTAGACGCACGCCAGGAATCTCCATCATTGAAGGGAGTCCGATGTTGTTTACCAGCTTGACAAGCGCCACACACTCCAAGATGCCGTGTTTGAATATCAGGTAGGCCAGAAACACGTCCCTCCTAGGACAGCTGAGAGAGATACTGGATGTTGAGATGTCCATATCGTTGATGCCATAAAGTGTTGAGAGATGAAGTACGAGCTGCCATAGCTATCTCAGGAGAATCACTGGTGTTAGTAAGCCGATATAGGCCATGATCCTCTAGACTAGTAGCAATAGTAAGACGAGTCTCTCGATCAATAATGGAACATTTGTGAGCACTGAATACCACATCCAACTGAGGGGAATTCCTCATGATTTGACTCACAGAGAGCAGATTGAGAGCCATACCAGGA
>MU224432.1:2008287-2038639 GCA_018584345.1 Thuja plicata | reverse complement strand
GAAAGATGAGCTTCCTCCTACCAGACTGTATCTGAACATTTCCTCTGCCAACAATTTTGTACTCCTCTCCTCTGCCAACCACAACTGAATCATTGAAAGGAGAAAAATCTGTAAACCAGTCAGGCCGATGAGAAAAGTGACGTGAAGCCCCAGAGTCGATGTACCAAGCAGAAGACCTAGCTAGATCTGAAGGGCTTTTAGCCATAAAACTGTAAAAAACAGACTCCTGCTCAGACTATTCAACAACATTCGCCTGCTGATATGACCCTCCCTGCTTCCTTTGTTCAAAAGCGATTCTCTGATGGCAATCTTTCTTCATATGGCCGTACTTGCGACAATAGTGACGCTGCACATTCTTTTGCTGAGGGTTGCCTGAAGGTTGATGTGAACCTCCTTGTTGTGAGGATTGAGATGGTTGAAATTTAGCTGTAAAGGCTTGTTCTGAAGAGAGTGAGGAAGCACGAATACCAAACTACTGCTTCCAGCGATCCTGCTGTAGGAGTTTGTTGCATAAATCGGGAAACTTTAAATCAACATTCGTAGATGTAATGTTGAGAGTCTCAACAAAGTGCTCGTAAGATCGTGGTAGACTCTTGAGAGTGATGACTACCATATCTTCTTCCTCCAGTTTTTGACCAATAGCCACAAGCTGATCTCGAATGTTCTTCATGAGTTGCTCCTGTAAAGACATACTATCATCTATCATGATGGAGAACAACTAATTTTTCAAGAAGAATGCTCGGCTTTTATTAGAGGTCTCATGTAGCTCCTTCAGGTGCTTCCAAATGTCAGAGGCCGTCTTTCCTAAGGGAATCTGAGGCAACTGGTCATCTGTAACAGACAGCTTTAGAAGCATGACAGCTTCTCTGTTACGATCATCAAACTTGTCCTGATCAGCTCCAGTTGTGGTAGGACGAGTTTCTGTGCCCAAAACCAGTGCATCGAGGCGACGATACTCAAATATGGTCAACATACGTTGCTTCCAGGTATTATAATTGCTGCCATTAAATCGTTGATTGCCCTCCAACATCAAGTTGGTCAAAGAATCCATTTACGCGTTTTCCAGTACATAGAAAATGTTAGAAAAACTGAACGGCGTTAGATAGAATCAGGAACACACTTAAAAAAAAATGAAGTTCAATAGGCACAGATTTCAAAGCAAATTCCTGGCTGACCCAGAAAAATTTGACAGGTACTCAGAAGAGCTGACAAAAAACCCAGAAAGAATCTGAAGTCGGATTTAATATCCGTTGGCTCAAAAATCGAGGCACAGAAAACGAGGTACCCAGAAAAAACTGACAAAGACCCAAACAAGATCTCGAAAAACTCACCAAGAATATGTACTCAAAGAAAATTTCAGATCCCGAAAATTAGGGTTTCACAGTAAAAATGGTTAAAATTGCCCTACGAATAAGAGCCAAAAAACTTGCAGGAAATAGCCGCGCCTGGAGATTTGAAGGCAATAGACAAAAACTAGGTAAGCCTTAGCCACCAAAAGATGCCAAGAAAATGCAAGCGCCGGAAAGCCCTAGCCTCCAAATGATGAAAAAAATGTGAGCGCCGGTATTTGCTGCTGGAGCAAAATCGCGAGCCGAACCAGGAAAAGAAAACGTGATCAGAAGAAAATCGCGACTGAAGAACAAAAGAATGAGCAGAGAAATCGCGTCGGAAGGGAGATCATAGCAGAGGTAAATCGCGAGCAGAGACAGGTCGCGAATATGAGCAGAATCGTGAATAAAAAGAGCAGAAAAACAAAAATGCCGATTTACCCACAAACTTTCGATCAGACCTTGCAATTTCTAATGTGAGAACAGTTCCCACGATCTGAATAGTTTGGAAGTAATTTGAACATTATAATTTCAAAACGAAATTATAAATTTCTCAAACAAACTATTCAACCTTGCTTTGATACCATAAAATAGTAGACGCAAGAGCAGATAGATTTTAATGAATTGCTTAATATTCACAATGAGTAACCCGCTCATAAATAATACACAGGATATATACAAAATAGCAAGTTTCCAAATATGGAACTGCCTTAAGAATGGAAACTATCCTAAAGAATAAACTTGAGCATTAACGGAAACATAATAAATATTCTAATAATGATAATCGATTGATATTCAATATTAAACAAAGGAGAGGAATACTCCTTAAATACGCAATTACAAGATCTTTCCATAACGGAAACGATCGAGAACTAAAGGCACAATAGAAAGTTACTAAACTAACTAAACAACTTAAAGAACATAAAGTTACTAAAAACTAAGTGATTAACTTTAAAGAAAGTTACTTACATGACCATTATACTAATTATTACAATATTACTTTAATAATTTTACCTTCACCCTCTCCAACCAACCTTGCCATTTCAGCTTGCTGTACCAATGTTATATCCACACAAACTCTAACCCCATGCCCACTCTTACCCGGTAAATTGTGTTTAACCCTATTATAGTTTTTTTTTATCGGTAAAAGGCCAAAGCCAAAATTTTATCAATAATATAAATGAGTGTACAAAGTCCCGGTTCATGGGAGCATACTGGCAAGAAAGAACCAATAAGAAAACCTCCGGTCGTAGTTCCAGGAAGCCTATTAACTACTTTTGTATACAATACAAGGCAGATTGCCCAAATACAACCTCCCCTTCATATCAGGGTTTGCAATAGTTAGACAATATAGTTATGATATACAACTATATTTCGTTACATTGTTGCCTTAGGCTTACAAGACTGTGAGCCCTTTTTCTTCTATCTCCCCTATTCTTTCCTAAGCTCATGGTTTTTTATTCTTCCTTTGGTGGAGCTCTGATAAGCCCATTCAGTCCTTCCAGGCTGCCTTCTGTCTTTAAAACCTGTTCATCCCTACTCAACATAGCAACTCCTATCTGCAACACATCTTGTTAGTTTAACCCTACTATAGTTGTCGTGATAATCAATTTTGCAAATATGACAAACCAATACCTTCCGTGTCCTGTATTTTGACCCTTATAAACAGTTAAATTGGTGGCAAATTGAGTCAATGGTTTTTGGGGGATTAAAGGGCTTTTTGCAAATTTTTGAAGAAATGGTGAATGACATGCGAAACGGTCTTGTGGAATTCGAATAAAACCTGTGTTTGGATTTTCAAAATGAGAAGAAAGGTCTTCACTGCCCTCGTACATATTGTTGTCATTGTTGCTAGCGCTCATTTTGTGTGAAAACAAATTGAAATTAAAACATTTTAAAACTAATTACAAATGCTTGGTAACAAGCTAAATTTAAATAAAATAGACAAACTGACATACTTTGTTGGAATAGTTGCAGCTGAACTAGTTGACGTGCTCTTTGAATTTTTCAGCTGTAAGTTTCTTACTTGTTTGTATCAAGGATAAAGTGTCTTAAGGTCGCCAAGGCCATTTCTGTATATATTATTTTTTGAGCGTTTCAAGTTTCAACCTATGAGAGCATGACAAATGAGGCACTATGTACTGTATAAACTCATGATTATTCTGTTATTCGTTGTGAAGTTTAAGTGTGTTACATGGGGAGGCGTCCCCACCCATCAAATCCCTAGCTTTGTAAGTGTACACTTTGAATAATAATATTAGATATTTTAATGGTCTCTAGCAATAATGGCACAACTTCTAGAACAATCAATAAAATTATAAAAGTTAAAATAAAATTTGTCTTTTGCATATTTGTTGAATAAGGGGCATAGCACTCTTAGGACACTCACGCCCCTTTAGAATTCATTGTAGAATTGTAGAACTCATGCTTATTCTGTTATTTGTTGTAAAGTTTAAGTTTGTTACAAGGGGATGCATCCCCACCCCTCAAACCCCTATCCTTGAAGTGTAAACACTGAACAATAATATTAGATATTTTAATGGTCCCTAGCAGTAATGGCACAACCTACAGCACAATCAATAAAATTATAAAAGTTAAAAACAAAATTTGTCTTTTGCATATTTGGGTGAATACGGGACGTGGGAGTGCTCTTGGGACACTCATGCCCCTTTAGAATTCAATAAATATTTGCTACATTTCTTTTAAAAACATATTGAAATATATGTTCTTTTCTGTATGGGACACTTGGTCCTTGTTGAGAAAGTCAAGAGGCATTTGAGACATCCCTAGCTACCTCAAGGACTGCTAGGTGTCCCCCATAAATTTAATGTTGTCCTCAAATGCAGGGACGTCTTCTAGGATGTTTCCTAATTTTTTTAGTTGGGGGGACGACCAGGAGATGCCCCCTCATGGATTGCTGCCTCTGAAATGCCTCAAGGGATGAGGACAGGCAACTGAAGGGTGGGAAATGTCCCTGTGTAACATAGTTAAAAACCCCTAAAAAATAGATGAGGAAGGTTTGCTATTGCCAATCAAAACGTTGTATTTACTTAATAACTTTTCATGTTTTAATTTTGTTTGTTAAAGTTATTTTAATAGCTGTACCCGCATCATCGCTAAAATTTGGAATTTTTGGTGCCCTTGCTGAAATGTTTTCAGTATGTCCTCATGTCTCCCCATCATGGAACCTTGCAGAAACATTGATGAACATTCGTTTTTTTATTAATGCAATATTCTTCAGCTATAATTATAAGTGTGAGGATATAATCAACCATAGAATCTTGACTTCTTATGCTAGCTTGACTCTTAGTTTATAGTATGTTTGTAATATAGTAGTGAGCTTGTTTTGTCTTCTAAGATGTTCCAAAATATTTGACGAGCCAAGTTCACAGAAAGGTAGAGTGAAATGGACATATCAGCGAGGAAGGTAAAGATTTATTAATATCAAACACCAAAAGAGCATTAAAATCCTATAGAAAAAGGTTTTAAAAAGAATGTTTGAAACACTTTATTCAATATAGATTCTTGAAAATTAATGTTTAATCAATAGATAAATATTTTCAAACAAGATGAATTCCCTAAATTGGTTTCATTAGTTATTTTCAATGTTCAATGATTTTTTGAGAGGGGATTTCAAGGGTATGTGTTTCATGGGGAACATTAAACATGCTAAATTGTTGAAATTCAAATAACATTACCCGTGACATAGAATAATGAATATTCAAGGTTGATCATTGAAAATTGAAATCCTAGTTGAGGGAAACACTAAGATCTGAATATAAAATTGTAGCTATGAATGTCTGATTGTCAATATTCTTAAACATTGTGAAATGAATGTTCAAAAATGCTCCACTTCTGTCTTTCACAAAATATGATTTTTTAAACACAATAGTTGAAATATGGATGTTAGGGCATCCTTGTTTTTTATTTCTAGTAGATGGGGGATGCCACTTTGTGTCTTGGGGTCATTTGAGCATCTTGGAGTACTTCCCTTTAAAATAGTAAACGTCTTTGGGATGCCATGAAAATCTTGAAATGATACTAGGATGTGAGAAAAAATACAAAAAGGGTATGCAGGAGGGATGTCCCTTTGGCTTCTTGGAACTGTCTTTAGATGGTATTAGACGACAGGGATGTGTTCTTTGAGCACTAAATATTTCTCAAAGAGCTATGATTTTTTTGTGGGGCTTGCTATTTTCTTTTATTTAATATTATCCTTTAAACATGTTTAATGTAGATTTTTTTTAAAATATTGTATATAGTTTGAAAAAGTTAAATCAATGCTTTCACAAGGTTGATTATTTGGATCTCATCTAAATTACCTAGGTCAGATTCATTGTTTCTTAAACGTTTGATACATTTGAAAAAATTTACCATCTTGGGATCAAGTTGAAACATTCTCACGTGTGCATTTTTTACTAAATTTCTGCATTGGCTGCATTGGCAGGATCTGGTGTCACTGTTGATGAGTCAACTCGCAAAGCTTCTTGGATCATGGTGGCAACTGTATTGCCTTTTATTATTGCACAAATCCCATTGATTTTTAAGTTGAAATCAGGAAAGCATGCAAGTGTTTTAGTTGCATGCATTGTGGCACTTGTGTCGTTGTTGGTTTATTGTGTATTTCAGGTATGCTTATTTCATTCATTCCCCTCATGAAGTTTCATTTTCTTTTCTATGATGATGTCTGCAGTATAAAAGGAATTCTTTTAATCTTGCAACAACCTATGCATTTAGAGTTGTCTACACCAGTTTTAGCGATTCTTTAATATGTTTATTGTTCCGTCTTGGACTCGTCTAGCATAACAGTACCATGCATTGACTCTTGTTTTGAACAAATCATTATATCATTGCCTATTAAAGAAACTAACGTGTGCTTAAAAGCAACTAACCATATAGTTTCCCATATCTGGATTTTTATATGATAGCAGTCATATATTTCTTAGTTGACTCTGGAGTTTGGAGTTCCGCACCAAAAAGTAATGATTTTTTAATTTCTGCATCTACTTTTGCATAGATCAATATGAAAAATCTTCTTTGCATTGAAGATTCATATTCTTAAGTTTCAGATCCTTCAATATGATTGCTAAATTAATTAGTAACACGTAATGCCCCCTATTAGGACTTAACTTTTAAGTTGCCTAGAATTTCCAAATAAGGTATAGATTATGTTTAAGAATGCAGATTGTCAATTTATATTTGGAATTAGAGCCTGCATGTAAGAATTTGCCTAAGGCCCCGTTTGTTTGGGGAATTGGAATTTGACTCAAAACCTGATTATCACAAAATCGGGTTTTGAAATTCCGGTTTTGCATCTTCCTGTTTTGAAAATCATGGACCCGACAGCGAAATTAAACTCGGTTCATAATTTTCTAAAACCCGGATTTCATTTTGAATTCCACCTATTCGCCCGGAAGATGGTGCCGCCCATTTTAGGGCCTAAACCGGGTTTTGAAGGCTAAACCGGGTTTGCAACATAGAGTCCCAAACGGTGGATTTCGAGAAAAAGCGGAAGTCCCGCACCCAATTCCTGTCAAATTCCTGCAAACAAACGGGGCCTAAGGCAATAAAGAGAGACAATATGGACAAGAATAAACTTTATTCTCATCAATATGATCAACTGGATCAAAATAAAATGGATAAGTACAATGTAGCAGTGCCTGCTTAAATAGGCAAGGCAATAAGAGTACATGATAAGAAGTAGATATGTTATCACCCATACAAGGTGGAAGCACATGTCCACCAAAGATGGATCATCCTCCATTTTGCAATGAGGTATGTGCAAACATGTGCAACAATGTGAGGATGATAAGTGATAAGTGCACTAAAGGTGGAGCCAACACATAAAGTGGAATGTGATAACTACTATCACCACCTAAAGTGGAGTTTCTCCTACACCATGTGCAAAGCTAAGATGCAAACTCCTAAGTTGATACATTCAAGTCAATATATCATTGCTAAGATCCAGTATCTTAGATTTAAATATATTCAAGTCAATATATCATTGCTAAGATCCAGTAACTTAGATTTAAATATATTCAAGTCAATACATCATTGCACAATACCCAAGTTGATCAAATTGTGAATTCCACGTAAATTCATTTGCAAATCTGTTGTGCTGAGCTGAAAGACCTTGTCCCTAACTTAATACTGACAAAACTAAGGACCCTATCCCCAGTTTCTAAGGTAGGAAAAATATTTGATCCTTTCAAACCCTAGCTCACCCCATGAGCACAAATCATGTCTGGTGACAATAACAAGTACCTTGTCCCTAATTCCCCAAAGGGTAGGAAAAAACCTTGTCCTTCCATACCTTAGACCATCACGTGGGCCCAAACCCCATCCGGTTTGCAAGTACTAACTAGAATCTAAAACTGATGACTTGGTATTGCTAGACTATTGCTTAAAAATATTTCTTGACGGATTGACAAATCCCTTGAATAATATTTGAATATTCTTAGGAATAATTTTTGAATGAATTTCTGAAAGTATATGTATTGCTGAGTATATTTCTGGATGTCTGCCTTGAATTGATGAATCAAATAATGATTGATGCTTGATTGATTGTTAATTAATTTTTTCTGCTATTCTTCTCAATTGCTGATTTTTCAAATGAATTATACTCCTCATTATCTCTTCAATTGATGGAAGAGTTATTTCTTTTCATACAAGCCGTGGCCCTTGCAAGGGGTACACCTCGTCAAAAATTGCTGCATTTATGTTTGTTTTGATTATTATTTCAGATCATTTTGGTTATTGCTAGTGCTACCATTAACATTTTTTAACTATACTCAGTTTGTCCTCCCCTTTAATTAGAAATTGCTTCTATTTTAATTTCCTTTGTTCTTGATCAGCTCCTCATATGGAATTGTTATTATATTCTTTTTAACCTTGGTCAGCTCCTTTCATTGAATCTTTAATCTTTGTTGGCTCCTCCTATTGAATCTTTAACCTTAGTTGGCCCCTTCTAACTTTTTTTATTTCATTGCCTAGAATTATCGTTATTAAAGCTGCAATTTGTTTTGTAAGGGCTGTGACATACACTTTCTATTTCCTAATTATGAAATAATTAGTGCAGTTATATCTTATGTATATACTCTCTCTTTCTCTCACACACACTTATTGTGTTGGCCTCCATTCCCAAGACATGAAATGTTGTGTAAACATGAGTAATTTGTGTGTGTGGAGGAAATATGAGTAGAGACCACTATTTGCATTTAAATATCATATATATGGCATGTGAAATACATGTTTGGATTTTCACAGTCATTTTTGACACATAAGCACACAAATGCATCATTTCTAGTTGCCGGTAGAAGGAATACCATTTTGTACTCTAGTTTTTAGGGCATGTGATTAGACAATTGAGTCTTTTTCAAGTACGGACCTTTGGAACTTGCATAGGTTTGCTTGCATTGGGACTTATTGAGTTTGGACGAGTCTTGTAATAGTAGGTGCAACCTTTTTGACAAATAAAGGATCATAATGTTGGCAACCTTTTTGCAACCATTTTGTCCCATTACTCAAGAATAATTGTCTAGACTTGTTTGAATAAAGGTCCTTAGGATCTTGCCTTTCTCATTTATGATGGCCTTCATTTTCTCAATCATTGAGTTGATGCCATTAAGCATCTCTCCCAAATACGGTTTATTCGTGTTAGTATAACAAATCATACTCAAGATGGGCTTGACGAAACTAAGAAGTTATTCTACACCATTCCACCAAGCTTTATCTAGGATCATTTGCTTAATATTCATTTCCCCTCTCACAATTAGATAGTTTTGATACGAACCAATGTTGGTTGATGACCATGTTGGAAATTGGCTTCCACTCGTTAACAAATTGTCTAAGGATGATTTTGTTGGAGGTCAATTGGGTCTCAACAATTTATTCAGATTTTTTTATAACATAGACAAGGAAGAAACCTTTTTTTTTTTACTATGTCCTACTTCTACAAAGGCCACAATTAGGATATCAACAATAAATTATGCCTTTTTGATCTACCCCTCACAATTCACAACATAAAAAAACATTGCCCCTTTAGGGGACATTCCAATCACATTGGTTAAGGGCCTATTTTGCATCCTTCCATGCATTAGAAATGGACACTTTTGTCTTGAGCCATGAACCCTAATGGGTTCAAGTGAATCTTCTACAAGTTTCACTTCCTTTACCAATAAGTTGCTACTCAACTTCTAAAAACTTGGGGCCTTGTAGCTTTTAGAAGCATTATTAATTTTTTTTAGTATTTCGTACCAATATAGTGAGTGAACAATGGAAACAAAACCTTTTGTATAGATGCATCTTGCAATGTGGACTGCCAGTCTTTCAAGATTCCTTTTGAGATGACTTCTCTAATGGTACCTTAGTTCTCTTATGTGTAATGGGATCCTCTTATGCATGACAAAAAATGGGTGGTTGTTACATCCACTTTAGGAATAAATGGGAAAGTACAAGGTCACATTGCTTGAGATCCTCTTATTGACAAATCATGTCCTATTCTATTGACAATTGCTTTTTTTGCTTTCTTCCACTCTCTAATATGTATAGACTTTTGGCCACATCCTTCTTGCTTGGGCAAGGTTTTATGCCCTTTCTAAATATACTATAAAAACAAGATTTCACTCAATTGTATGAGCTTGTATATTTGTAGAAGTCTCAACTCAGTCTTATTAAAGTAATATTCAATTTTAAAATATGCACAAGAATAATATTTTATTGTTAATTTTTTAAAGTAACTTAGTTACTATATTTTAGTCAATTTGAGTACTCTGGTATTATCATTAGCCAATTTAGGCTATCTTATCCAATTTAGGAGAACAAATTGTCATAGCCAATCCAGGCTGGTTTGTCCATTGCATTAAATCATCCATACAAGACGATCAATGCAACATGGTTAATCTAGAGTAAGATTCCATCCAAAACTAAATGGTTAACTTAAACGAGCACAAAAGCCTATAATAGTAGGAAAAAATCAATATGCTTTGGCTAATCTTAAAGTCATTAGGACCAACCAAGTCTTGACTCAGAGAAAACTCATAGTGCCCATTATCTTGCACCCTTCCTCAAATTTTTGAGCTACTAGCTAAGTACAAGTTCAATCGACCTTAAGGATAACATTATCAATGACTATCATTATAATTTATTAATTTATATTTCTTTTGCAATTCTTTGATTTAGGTTTGTCTTGATAACTATCAATACATAAAACCTCACAAGCTGAAATTGATGTACAATATAAATATAATACACATAATTTGTTAAAAATATACGTTGTTTAAGTATGAATATATAATTAATTAATTCCTTATTAAATTAAGTTATGAGTAAAGGTATTAATCAATAAATATTAATAATATAGTGTTATAAACCAATATAGTATTAATTAACAATATTAATCAAGTATTAATTAATATTAATACTAATCAATATAACATTAATTAATAATATATATATATATTAATATTAATCAATATTACTCATCAAAGAATAATAGCAAATCAATGTTTTAAATAATATATTATCGACACCATATACTTTCAAATACGTCGAATACCATTCTTGAATTAGAATGGCCTTTGCCACGTCAGCCGAGGAGGGCCATGTATGCACTTGGATTTCTTGAACCTTGAAAATATGCGACGAAGACTAAAATAGAAATTAAGAATGAATGAATGAATGAATGAAGGAATTTGAATGACGTCCACGAGACCAGCAGTCTAAGGGACCAAGAGAGGACCAATTAATCTGCCTGCTGAAGTTTCTCCAAATAGACCCTTTTATTGTGGATCCTCATTAGAAAAGTAGACCAAGAGATTATCAATGAAACCATACCCAAAGACGGTGAGTAAGAATAAGACACTGAACAACGGCTATATCACCAATGTATAAATGAATTATACATATCAAAGATTATATTCATTCTCAGCAACCCTTTTGGAGTGACCATAATGTGATCAGTATGAAGGACTAATAATTATGTTTAAAGAAAGAAGTCGAATAACTATCAACTAGTGTAAAGGAGAATATTATTGTCGACATCTGAAGACAACTTGACTATTCGATAAGAGAATGCAACACTAATAAAGAAAAGGTGCAATCATGAGAGGATACAGTCCTCATAACAAAGATGTAATATACTATAAGATATCATCGGTTAAGTCTAAGTACATAACAACTCATATAGAAAGGATATGATTAGTAATGAAATGGCACGATGACCAAAGATTTATGCAGGGAATGAAGAGATCCGATGACAGATTATAACTATCATCGATTAAGAACAATTACACATTGGTTGTTGTTATGAAGAGATACGATCTCTTGAGAAGAGTTACAAATCAAAGAAAATGCATGACTTTCAAGATGCAACTATTCAATGAGGGTTGTGACTATTTGTCCCCCTTGAGACCTATACATACGCTAGAAGCTCTTTTGAAGAAAGAGATTATAAATATAACTCATACTCTTCAAGGAAGAGATGAGAAAGAGAATGAATCATCTACAATACTATTAAGCATTGTGTGGCAGAAAATTATGCTGCCACGTATTTATGAGTTAAATATTGATTTTCAAAATATTATCTCTAAACTCTATTAAAGATAAGAAATTTTTCTATGATCTATCACATTACTATTATATATGTGTTTAATAATATATATATGTGTGTGTGTGTGTGTGTGTGTGTGTGTGTGTATGCCATCTTTTATTGTTGGCAAGTGATTCATTCAAGAGTGTTCTGGAACACTTTAGGGTTGTCATTTATGGCAACACATCTGGTATGGATGGTCGCTTGGTGTATAACACAATTTTCGAGTTATAGCTTACAAAATGACTAAGTCCAGAAAATAGAATTATAGAGTATAACAGTACAGTTTTGGTCAACGAGCACAGTATATGGTGAATGAAGGCATGCGAGCTTAGGAGAAGCTATTTTGGGATGTATATGACTTTCAGTTAAGGTCACTTATGTTTTGGAGTCGATCACAGTAAGTTACAGTATGTTGAAGACATGCGAAGACAGAGTAACAATGATACAAGACACATGAAAGGTTGCGATGATTAAGGGAGTATAATGCGGAGTCCAAACGTGCTATGTTGGATTCAGATTGAGGATTACCTATGTTTTGATAGTGTATGATCGCCGACTTGGTATTTACCTTTTGTATAAGTGTTAACTCTATTTTGTGATGCATTGGAAGCCGACTGAACATATAATGATGTATATATAGGAAGAGCTTTTTGAGAAGCGGAGTATGGGTATGATGGAATGTATGGATGCAAACAGATGAATGCATTGTGATGTCAGAATTAGACAGATGGTGATATGAGCTACAACTGGAACTACCTCAACATAGAAGATGCTTGTATTGTTCACTATTGAGAAATCATTGTAATGGAATCATATTTCGGATTGTATGAGCAGTGAGCTCAGTATACCTTTAACAGGGTTTTTGTATTCCTTTAACAAGGAAATGTGCTAATGTAATAATCAGCTCCTAGCAGGGCTAGGTCTCCTAACATGGACATAATTCTTTTAGTACATATTTGTGGGTACCATCCCCACCGGGGTTTTCCCTTGGCCAGGGTTTCCTCGACAACAAATTCATAGTGTTATGAGTTATGTGTTTTATGTTTATGTTCTTTTCATTTCAGCAATTATCTGGTTAAGTTGGAATTTACTAAGTTTAAGTTTAAAGTGTTGTAATACTGATTCATCCCCCCTCTCAATATTACTTAATCCTAACAATTGGTATCAAAGCTATTGGCCCTTGGAGAGAAAGTCTAACAGCTTAAGGGAGATCAAGATGGATTTTGAAAGTTTGGAAGAAAACTTTGAAGTAGCACTTGAAGACCGTGATAAGGCTAAAGCAGAGAATGGTGACTTAAAATTTAAAATGAGAAGAGCTGAGGGTTTCATTAGGAAACTGAAAGAACAACTTGAACTATCCAGGAGTCAGTGACAAGATCTTTTGGATAGGATAAAAGAGGATTCAGACAATGATACTTCAGATCAGATAAAACAACTTGAACAAGAGAAAGATACTTTGAAGCTTGATCATGAAACTACTTCCCTTCAGATGGCTAAAGAGATTAAACAGGTAAAGGATGATAGAAACAAAATTGAAGAAACCTTAAAAGATGCAAATATTCAGATGTGACAAATGAAGACTGAACTTGATCACTACAAGAACAAATATGTGGAATTAGAGAAATATAATTAGATCATAAAGGGAGAACTTGTTGAGGCAAAGAAACATATTGAAAAACTTCATTCAAGTAGTGATAAGATTGATGAGAAGAGAGATAGACAGAAACCTAAAGGAGACATGACTAGAGTTAGAGACATGATTGGAGTTGGCTTCAATGAACCTGAATGTTCAAAGACTCAGGAAGAAAAATAAGAAGTAAAGACTGATGGAGAAAGACCTACTCTTGAAGAACCTAAAAAATAGATTAGACCTTTCAGAGGTAGATGTTTTGGAACCTAAAGAATAGATTAGACCTTTCAGAGGTAGATGTTTTGGATGCAACAAGATTGGACACATGAAGAGAGACTGCAGAGGTAAAGCTCCTTAGAAACCCTTTTTCAGGATATTGTTTTAATTGTAATGCATTTGGACACATGAAGGTAGAATGCAGGAAACCCGATCAATCAAGAATCAAGAAAGATTACAATAGGGAAGGAACAACAACTAAGATCACATGTTACAAGTGCAACAACTTTGGGCACATTGCAAAGTATTTTAAGTTGCAGGTTTATCAGAATAGATCACCTCCTACATGCTACAAATGTCATAATCTAGGACACATAGGGAAGTTTTGCAGATACAATAAAACTGAGAAGAGAAGTGGTCCTCCACCTATTGATAAAAAGAAGAGTACTGGAGATGTTAAGAGTATTACAGAAGAATTTAACAGTCATTTCAGAAAAGCAGAAGATGTAAACAGTGGTAAGGTATGGAAAGTAAAGGAATCAAGTGAGGAAATGGTTCAGGGATAGTCAATAGATGCTACTAAGTCTTCGCCTGATGTGAACATTGCTACATCAACCTAGATGGCCAAGCATGACCTTAGGGGGAGCATTGGAAGGAAACATTAGAAATCTATCAGTCCTTGCTTTTGAGGAATAAGCTCTTGCGAGCTTAGGGAGAGTATGTAGAGATATTATGGAACATATATCTGTGATCGCACAGTTTTATAATCTATATATCATGTGATCGCCAGATTGTTAATCGACTGGATTATATGCAAAGATGAGTTTATTGGGAGATGTGTCATTTCTTTACACAACGAAGTATAAGGTCAATCGAAATAACTTTTCTAAACATCATTTGAAGAACAAAGCCTAAGGAGAACATGATTTGAGCTAAGAGAAGCAATGAAGCAAGTTTGTTGAGCGTTTGATCGAAGCAAAAATTCAGGAAATCGACAGATAAAAGGTATTTAGATCATTTGCAAAGCTTTGGTTATGGATACTCCGTTGGTTTTTGATGTCGCCGAAAGGCCTAGGTATAAATTCAAGAAACACCCATTCAAATCAACTGAAGATGATCCCGAAGGTGCGTTTTCACAAACACCCTACGACGTTCTACATGTCGAAGACATTAGGGCTTACATTCACTGTAAGTATGAGTCTCTAGGAGACTGAGATCTATAAAGAGATGAAGGACATGATTGGAGCAGATGGAAGATGAAAGCCAAGTTCACTCATTTAGAGAACCTTAGTATAATGCGAATGACACAATAGTTTTTGGAGAATGTGAAGCAAATCAAGAAGGATAAGTCTAAGACATTCAGGTTTGGGTCTCTATTGATAGTTGATACACATGTATATTCATATTGTTCATAGTTTTCTTGGTATACACCCTAGAGCTTGGAAGGACAACGAACCCACCGAATTTCAAATCACACAGAGCTATAGAAGACATAACAGTAAATGGGTTGATGGTGTATTGTTTGGGATGATCAAAATCTTGCAAAGATAGATGAAGTAAAGAATGAGGATCCCTGAGGCATTGGTAGAAAAATACAAGGATAAAATCTGTTTCATGGTTGAAACTGATTGTGTTTGCTTTGAGGCAGTACAACCTAGGATGAAGTGGTGTTATCTTTTGGGATATGAAGTCAGTTTTGAGGTCTTGACCATGCAAGTAGAACACATTCTATCCTCAGAAATTGATCCATCCTAAGAAAGATGGGGCACCTATGAAGAAAAGTCTGCGAAGATAAGGAAGAACAGACTCGAGCTGCAAGGAAGAGAAAAGTAGAAAATGTGGTAGATGATCTAGCAGCCAAGGCTGGTTTAACAAAGGAGGAGATAATCCTGCAACCCTTCCACCTCCAGAAGTTGAGAAGGTCATCAGTCCACCTCCTACTGTTATCGATGTACCAGAAACAACACCTACACAACCAAAGAGAACATCGCGGGAAGTGAAACTCATGGAATTGCCTAGAAGGAACACAAGGTCCACCAAACATGACTCTCCACCAAAGAGATAGAGGACAAAAGTTGAAAAGAAGGGAGAAGAGAAGAAAGTTGAAGAGAAGAACCCAGATATGAAACAACTCTGGAAGCCTGACATAAAGATATTGGCAAAGAGGATAATTGAGCAGGGCCAATTATCTCATTGATCAGATACCATGAGAGGTATGAGGCATCTGATAAAATTTTGATTGAGGACATGGTCATTCGTCATAAATCATTTGCTTGTTTTTCAGAAGATCTTGTTAGAAATTGAAGGCAGTATACTAGAAGAACTTTATGAGAAATTAGAAATAAGGAAACAATTAGCTCAAATAGAAGATGAAGCAATCATAGTGCAAGCAGCTGAAGATATGTAACTTGTTGTCTCAGTCAAGGAAATGGAAAAGATACTAAATGCTTTGAAACCTTTGTTGAGAACCAAGTCAAGATTGGTGAAGATAATGGGGAGAAAGTATGATAAAGTTATTGAAGAAACACATAAGGCAGTTGATAAGGTTTTGATGGGAACTGAACCTGAGAAGTCCTCACCTCCCAAGGCTACTAAGCCTAAAATTCTAAAAGGTGAGTCATCAAGAATAGTTGATATAAACCTTGATACATCAAAGGATGAAGACATTAGCTAATTTCTCAGTACTGAAAAGCAACCATATTTCTTTGTTGTTGGTGTGCCTATGTCTTTGGACACTTCGCAGGATGTTAGTGATCCTTTTGAGAATAATACTGACATTGATAGAGGAAGCATTGATCTAACAGTGGCAGAGAAAGAAGAACAGAAAGTGAGCGAAGTTGAAATAGCGAAGGAAGCAATAGATAAATTTGAAGTGAAACAAGAAACTCATGCATCTGTTTTCTTCGTCTTTATTGCTGGCAAGTGGAAATAGAACTCTGAACACTATGTTGAGAGTATGGATGAGGATGAGTTGATGAAGCTATCCTACATCGCATTCACAAAATCAAAGGAGAGATCTGAGAAGAAAGGTGAGAAGAAGTCAAGGGTAATGGAAAGAGAAGTTGATACTGTCAACAAACTCCTACCTATACCTCCTCGCTTTCCAATCAAAAGACAATACAAAGAATTTGAACAAGGTATTGAATGACTTTGACAGTCATGAGTCCTTAGAGATGATCGCTGAAGAGAAGGCATAGAAGAAGTACCTTGCGAAGAAATTGGAGGAAGTATGCAACTCTATTTCTTGGGACTTGGGCATACTGAGCAAAACCATATCTGAAGCAAAGAGTTGTGTGTCACATGGCAGAAAGTTATACAGTTACTGTATAAATCCTATCAGACACATTAAGAACATTGAGGATATAATAGCAATGGACTAGACTCTGGACAAGTTGATGAACAGTTGTGAGACCTCCTCACATACCATATAGGAGTTAGACAGAGAAGTGTCTAGGATATTGGACAAATTGAGTGTTTTGGATACAGAGAAAGGGAGAGTTGTGGGAAGATTTGGTATGCTGAAGAGTTAATTATTCCTAAGTTATCAATTCTTGAGATCCACCTTTTAGACATGGAGAAAACAGAGCATGCCCTCACTGGATTCATGCCTACCGAGCTAAAGGCAGCAAAGACATCCTCTTTTGCACTGAATGGACTGATTCATGTGATTCAGATATTGGTAAAAGCTTGGTCAGAGGAAGTGAAGATCTTGGAAAGCTCCTTCCAGGATGTACTAAAGATGGTATAACTTTTTGGTAAGCAATTTTGTTATTCCACATTTTTGTATACCTTTGCCATTGATGTCAAAGGGGGAGAAGAGAAGATATGAAATATCTACAGATAAGAGATAGAGTAATATGTAAAGGAGTTATAGAAGTGCAATGTATATTATTTTTGGTATTGAGACTTAGTCATTTTTCGCTAAGTGTTGCCATCAATGCCAAATGGAGAGATTGTTGGCAAGTGATTCATTCAGGAATGTTCTGGAACACTTTAGGGTTGTCATTTATGGCAACACATATGGTATGGATGGTTGCTTGGTGTATAACACAGTTTTGGAGTTATAGCTTGCAAAATGACCAAGTCCAGAAAGTAGAATTACAGAGTATAGCAGTACATTTTTGGTCGGCGAGCACAATATATTGTGAATGAAGGCATGCAAGCTTAGGAGAAGCTATTTTGGGATGTATATGACTTTCAATTAAGGTCGCTTATGTTTTGGAGTCGATCGTAGTAAGTTACAACATGTTGAAGACGTGCGAAGACGGAGTAACAGTGATACATGACAGATGAAAGGTTGTGATGATTAAGGGAGTATGATGCGGAGTCCAAACGTGCTATGTTGGATTCAGATTGAGGATTACCTATGTTTTGATAGTGTATGATCGCCGACTTGGTATTTACCTTTTGTATAAGTGTTAACTCTATTTTGTGATGCATTGGAAGTCAACTGGACATATAATGATGTATATATAGGAAGAGCTTTTTGAGAAGCGAAGTATGGGTATGATGGATGCAAACAGATGAATGCATTGTGATGTCAGAATCAGATAGATGGTGATGCGAGCTACAACTAGAACTACCTAAGCATAGCAGATGCTTGTATTGTTCACTATTGAGAAATCATTGTAACAAAATCATATTTCTGATTGTATGAGCAGTGAGCTCAGTATACCTTTAACGAGGTTTCTGTATTCCTCTAACAAGGAAATATGCTAATGTAATAATCAACTCCTAACAGGGCTAGGTCTCCTAACAGGGACATAAAACTTTTAGTACATATTTGTGGGTACCACCCCCACCGGGGTTTTCCCTTGGCCAGGGTTTCCTCGACAACAAATTCATGGTGTTATGAGTTATGTGTTTTATGTTTATGTTCTTTTCATTTCAACAATTATCTGTTTAAGTTGGAATTTACTAAGTTTAAGTTTAAAGTGCTATAATACTGATTAACCCCCCGTCTCAGTATTACTTAATCCTAACATTTATATGTAGTAGTAATACATGAGATGGTTAATATATAGATAACCTATTTTTTCATCGTTTGTTATAGTCCCAAGAGGTGATAGGTTGGTGTTGTGTAGGGAGAGGTGAAGTAAATCTAGAGAATGTACTGGTGTCAAGCGCCTTGCGATAAGTAAATCCAATATCTCATTAGGGTGAGTTTAGGAGAGACGTAAGGAATCTAGGCTTAAATATGTTAACCATCAAATGTATTATGAACTATTCATTAATTCCCTTGGATGCTTAATAATGTATGTTCATCATTGGAAATTGATAACCTCTTAGTTGGAGGCATTACATAGATATACTTATATTTGTAATACAAAAGATAACAATCTATACCAAGTCAATTCTTTAATCACTCTCTAGTACAACTAAGGGGATAGGGAGTTTGTAGAAGGGAAAGGTGGAGTAATTTCGGTCACTTGATAGTTAGTTCTCAACATTGGGGTTATGCCTTGAGGGAGTCCTCTTGTAGACTGTTTCACGCGCCCTTTGCATAGTAATTCTACCATCCTTCTTAAGCCTAGTAATTAGGAGTGAAGTAAGAAATTAGGACTTAAGTATGTATTACGAATCAAGAATTGTTCTGATTAATGTCTAACATATTTTGATCATTGGGAAGTGACATTATCCTAATAGAGAATGTTACAAGTTGCCATTCCAAAAAGCAATTTAAACCCTAATAGGAATTTTTAGAGCAAATTAAGTAAGGCCTTAGTTGGGGTCATTACAATACCTATGTACTAGTTACATTATATTCTAGACTTTTTGCATACTTGTATCCATGGGATCAAGATTTATAAGAATCATTATGCATAGTATGTAGTTTTGGTTTTATCTATGTTTATGTAATGTACAAGTGGATATGCAACCCTTTTAAGGGTCTTGTTTTCTTAGATAGTTCTTTGTCGACGGACAGTTACCCACTGAGGTAAAGCAGAGACAAAAGCCGAGAAAATCATCTAAAAGGGGTGGTTGATGTGAAGTTTTAATTTTAATGTTTTTAAGTTTACCTAAAATTTAGGTTTTGTCTAAGGAAGATTTCTTGTTTTATCAGACTTAAATATGTTTTTTTATCACTAATATCCCTAATGGATAAGGCAAGAACATACAGTGGTTGTCTAGTCTAGTTGGGAGGTGTATCATGCAAACTTGATAAAGTAAGAATATTTCATATGTTCTACTATACAATCTTTCACTTTCCTTTGAACTTAAATAATCATGGAAATAAAAAGCATTTATAATGTTGGTAGTAAATTTTGATTAGACCCAAAGAGTTTATTTTATCCAAAGAAAACCAATTTAACTCCTAAATATTATTAAGAAACCCAAGACTTGCTATTTAATAAGAGCATTAAGTCGTCAAATCCAATTGGTCATAATCTCCAAATCATCTTAATCCGAAATAAATTAAAATCAATTGATAATAGATCAAATTCACAAGTAGGAAACAACATCATAGTTGATTTCAACAACAAATTTTGATTCGTAAGTTATTGAACAATGTTGAACGTTAGGGTTAAACAACAAAAGGAATGTTTAAGCATTTCTTCTAATAAGTGTTTCACTTTGAACACAACCATACAACATTTCTTATTAAATAGAGGATCTTGTTTTTCCAATAATTGTATTTAGTCATGTTCTCCCCTTCTGATTTTTTTGATGATGGCTTGGTTTTTAAGTATGCTTATGGTTAACTCTAAAGACATTTTTACTATTGCTATGGTTAAGTATAGTTATAGGATGTTTGGTTAAGGTTTTTTATTACTACAAGTGTGGTTAATATTGTTTTCATTTGGATAGACTAGCACTTTAGCAAGGTTAGGGTTTGTATTGTTCAGCATTAGGAGTCCCCTCTACTATTCAATGCTTGCTCTTCTTTAATGGTTATTTCTTTTCCTTTGCTGTTCCTAGTGTAATGAGATGAGGGCCCTTTCCCTACTAATCTTCTAAAAAACTAAACTTTGAAAGCCAAAAGTTATGAGAAGTAATGATGTAAGGAATATTAGTACAAGTGAACATTATAAGAAATTAAAATGGTGAACGTACATTGCCTTTCAATTTAATCCAAGATAACAACCCTACATAGTTGAAATGACTCAAGCAAGAATATTAATTAAGATATATAAAAAATGTATTAGTTTAATTGAAGTGATAAGTGTTTAACTATAAATAATGAAATGAAAAATATATAAAATTTTTTGAGGACAATTTCAGGGTGTTCCTTGCTCAAATCCATGCCAACTTAAATGTGCCTTGTTTTTTTAAGGAAATTAATGCCACTATTATTCAATAAAAGCTTATGATTTATAATAATTTAAACCTTTTTTTAAGAAAGACACAATTGAAATATGGGAAACTATTTGCATATTCCTTTCTTAAATATACTTAAATAAAATATGATATACATATAAAATTATGAATTGACTTTGATTTTAGCTTTAACAATTTAATATAATTTATTTTTATATTTAATATTTGATTTGAAATATAATTTAAACTTTTCAAATTTAATTTATTTAAGATAATTTAACTATTTTTTTAATCTGTAAATTACAGGCTTGGAGCCTGCTTCCTTTGTATTAAAGTATCAAAAGAAATTTAAGTGTTTACAAAACCTACCACCCATAACCAGCAAAGTAGATGTAGGAATTTCAGAGACTTCCTATTTAATTGAACCTAGAGAGTAAAATACAGCCATCATCACCAAAATAGATTATCATCTTGCATAGGATCTGATTGGAAGTGTAATCATAAGGAATATATCCCCCTTATACCGCATAGTTGGACAAAGTATCAACCTCTACATTGCCCCCCCTATAAACGTGGTTGATAATTCAATAATTCTTTGGCAAAGAAGACTTCAGACACGTTCGATGCCACCGCTGGAGACAAAATCTCTTATAATTGTGCTATATCCCTCTCAAAACGGCTCACATTGTCTAACATAAGCTGGCTTCTGCTCAAGATATCTATAATCTAACAGGAAACACACCACCAATCCAGACATTTCCATCAAACAAATCATATAATTTCACTGCATCCTCCAGTCTTCCACCTGAAATGAAATCCTCATTTACAAAATGAGAACAAATTTCTTTCAAAAAGACCCATTTCCTGTTAGAGATCAAATACATCAGAAAAGAAAGTGCTCAGCAGTTGAGACGGGAAAACACATCTGGGGGCTCTTGCCGTCAAGAACTCTTCCCCTATAATGGTACGAATTGCCTTTAGATCTCTCCAGTTCTCCCATTTGAAAGTCACATTTAAATGATTTGCGGTTATTTGGCCTGAAATAGGCCTTTCCCACCTTATTATCGGCATAAAGATCCTGTTTTTCATCGGTCTGTAGGCCATATTTGAAGTATGCAGGGAAAAGAAGAGAAACACAGCCGAAAAGAGCTGAAGAAAACTACAGCCTGCAAACCTTTAAAAGCCTCTAAGAAGTTTAGAAAAACCAAGAAGAAACGCCCAGAATATGTGTGAAGTGACATTTAGTTACAGCCTCGCACATGATATCCACAACAGACGTACCATATGATAAGGGTGAATTTATGTAAAAACACCCATTGACATGATTGCTTTGAGTTTGGAATTTGATGGCATTTCGACAATGTTCAAAAATTTCATTGACATTCGAAAGGATTTGAAGTACGAATTTGTACAGCCAATACCGAATCATGATGTCAAACTTAAAATCTAAATTATATAAATAAATAGACATATAGATAGATAGGACTTTTGATTAACCGTTTTATGCTAACAAGCCAAGGATTGAGTTATGCTAAGGGGAGCATATCATTTGATTGAGGTTATAATAATTTACCTTTAAGAACTCTTCAATATACCCTTTGCACACTCAAGGAAGAAAATAGATAGAGAGAAAGAGACAAAAGAGGGATGGGGCGATAAGGGAGAGGGACATAGAGATAAGATATAGAGAGGCAAAGGGAGAAAAAAGGGAAAGAAAGCAAGAAAGAAGGAGAAGGGATCAAATGAGACAAAGGATGAGAAAGAGAGGTAGATAGATAAAGAGAGACAGAGAGTTATAGAGAGAAATGAATATAGAAAGGGAGGGTTAAAGAGAGGGAGGGGAGATAAAAAGAGAGGAGAGAAACAAAGATAGAGAGAGATAAAAACATAGATTTAGACAGATAGAAAGAGAGATGGATATAGATAGATAGAGGTAGAGATATTAGAGGAATAAAGAGGGAGAGAGGAAGAGATATAGTAAGAGATAAAGAAAGAGAAAGATAGGAAAAAAGATAAGAGTAGAGACATAGATAGATATAATGTTCATTAGAGATAGAGAGAAAGAGAAATAGGAGACATATATATAGAGCTAGAGAGATCAATAAAGAGGGAGGGGGAGATAAACAGGGATAGAAAAAGAGAGTAAGGGAGAGAGAGATAGCGAGAGGGAAAGAGAGAGGAAAAGAGAGAAATAGATAGAGGAAGATAAAAGGGAAGACAAATATTGAGAGAAATAGGGAAGAGAGAGAAAGAGAGAGATTGAGAGTCAACGACAAATTTAGAGATAGAGAGAAAGACAAAGATACAAAGAACTCTCTCTTTCTCTTCCCATCTCTCTACCCCTCTCTCTATATATCTCCCTCTCTCCACTTCTATATATAACTTCTCTATCTTTCTATCCTTCCCTATTCCCCTCTCTCATTCTCTCCCTCTCTCTTTGTCTCTTCCTCTTTGTTTCTCTATTTCTCCCTCTCCCTCTCCTTCTCTCCTTCCCTCTCCCTCCCTCTCCTCTATATATCCCTCTCTATCTCTATATTTCTCTCACTCACTCTCTTTCTCACACAATCTCCTTATTTATCCCTCCCTATCTCTATATCTATATTTCTCTCATTCACTCTCTTTCTCACCAGAAATAAAGAAGATAGAAAACACTTGAAATAAAGAAGATAGAATATAGAAACTATATGCAATGTTTTATTGAATAAAAGACACTTATTTATACAATCATGGAGACAAACAACTTCTTTATAAATCTGCTAAACTAACTACAGAGAAATGCCGGCTAACTGTGAGAAGGACAGATCTATTTTAGTCATTATTTGTAACTCAAACTCTTTGCCACTTACTTAACACGTATGAAAATTCAGTTTTGACTTATTCCAACACCTATTTGTCCCCTCCCTATCCTTTGAACTTCCGACTCGCCCTTGTGTCTATGGGATGTTTCTAGAGTGGGGGCAGCTCCAATTTGGTCCGGGACACATCCTCGGGTTACACAGAACAATGTTTAATGTCATTCAATAGAGCCCAAATACACTTATCTGAAACGTAGAATCTGGGGGATTAGTCTCTAAGTCACTTTGAAATTAGTGAGTTTGCTGGTGGATGAGGAAAACCGGGAATAAGATTTGAAATGCCATCCATCATATCCAAAGATGAATTTGAGTCTTTGGAAAAAAGGCAAACATCTCACCACCATAATTGGGAAAGATTTGGGCAGCCAGGTACAATCTACTTGAATTGCTTTTAGATATAATTGTGTATAGATTTTTTTGACAGGACCGCACTATGTCATCTATCATAAAGAATTATAGTGACCATAAATAGGATTGCAGACCAAGCTCCTTAAAATGATTCATCGTCGAAGTAGATTCTAATTCCTATAGAAATCTTTGCAATTGTGGTATGGGTTTTTTAGATTTTTGCAGTCCCTGGTAAACATGGATTTCCTATGAACCAAAAACCATGCATAGATGAGTTGCTTTCATTGAGAAGAGTTCCTTGTTGTGTCTTTGCAGTGTCTGCACCATTCTCCTTCCTTGAATGGATCACTTTCTTTGGCAGCTGCTCCTTGCTATCCTACACCTCTTCACACTTTTCACCTTTTTAAAACGATTTTTTGGTTCGTGCTAGTGCTAAGCAAAACTAAAGGTTTGTCATTTTAGATTCACTTTGAGCAAAAGACTAATACACACTTCTACACTGGGCAAGAGATTTTATATTTTATGTTTATTGTAGAAAATATATGACATCACCAATTGTGTTTAAAAAAAATAAAAACTCTATTCGTTAGACATATTAACTACTCTAATGTATGTATCGTCAATATTGAAGGCAATAGAGAAAGATATTCAGAAAGCTATGTTTGCATAAGATACTCTACTATATACTATGTTGCTGGTTCAAATACTGGCGTGGCTATCATAACTCGGTACGACGATAGACCCATTTTTTCCTTGGACATGCATACGAATATGCACAATAATTGTCAATAAATAGAATATTTATCAATAAATAGAATATTTATATACCTCATTTATAATTTGCAAAAATGAATAATACTTGAGTCTGAAAATGTCGTTACACAAAAATAAATAAATTACAATCTAAATTTAATATTTACATATTCTTCATCAGAAACATGAAGATCAAGATCAGCAGTTGGTTCAATTTCATTTGAACCACAATCAAATGGATTGCCACTGAACTGATTATTGAACTGAAATCCAACTGTTTTTATGTTCAATTCCATTCTAGGCAAACCGTTTATGGATGTGTTATGTTGGACATACTCTTTACATGGAATCTGTTTATATACCTGCAAAGCAATACATTTAATAATATAGGTGACCACTATCTTGTTTTGTTTAGACTTCAGTGAAATTATGTGTTTATAGACACATAATAATACTAGCTAGAAGCTTTATGCAAGATTGAAAGGCGGGATAATCTTTATTATGGCCAATGTTGAGGATCCTTAGTCAATTTGATCATCTCATTCCTCAAGCGGAAAGTAGTCATTTGAGAGATCCAGGCATCCAGGTGTGATTCCTTTTAATTCTCACTGAGATGGTACAAGACGACTACAGGATGAAATTTTCTCCAAATACAGTTACTTCACCGGATGTCAACAACAGGACATTTCCTCCAAAACTGGGCAGACATCAGCACCAAGTCCCAGGTGAGGGGAACAGGAACTGGTCAAATTCCAGAACTGAATCTAAAATTTACACTTCCACTGTTGATAAGATTTGAAAAGGATTCTGGATATTTGAGGCTAGTTATTTCCTGGAATACTATGCTTTCCTACTATCATTCTTATTGCAAGTAGAGGATCCTGAACCGGATTAACTTAGCTTTTTAAGTAGAGATAGAATGTTAAAATATATTCTTTTCCATCAAATTCATTTTAATCGCTGTATTTGTATTACTCTGTTAATAAATTTTAAGCTTGATCAAGAGCTAGAACCTTAACTTTTTTGCCCTTTTACGCTTAAGACAAAATTATTGTTGTCATATATTTTAAAACAAAAGTGAATTCTTAGATTCCCAAGTAATGATGGGCTCATCTCTTCTCGATTTACCTTGATTTTTTTGCATGCAGATATTGCAACCTTGGGTTCAGAAAAGAAAATTGGACTTTTTAAAACATAGACATATCATGTCATCCATTCTAGCTGAGCATCATAAGCGTTATGGAGGACTTGTTAAGGCTAATGGTGAACCTGATAAGGGCGTCATTGAAAGGTAACTTTAATTATTCGTTTGAATATTGTATAGGATGTAAGGCATTGTAAGGTTCTGATTAGCTGCCATGTTGATCTTTGCTTGAGAAACAGAGTTTTCCGAGAACTTGATGCTGATCAAGATGGAAATTTGTCAAAAGGAGAGTTACGCGGTCTCATTGTTGGTCTTGAAATCGATGCACCTGAAAATGAAATTCAAGAGACTGTTAATAGAGTAATGTCAGAGATGGATGTTCATCATTCAGATAATCGGCTTTCGAAAGAAGAATTTACAGAGGGCATATGTAAATGGATTCAAATTGCAGTTGATAATGTTGATGAATCAAATCGTAACTCAGCTTTACCTACTTTTCACAAGGTATGCTCTAGTTACATCATATTGAATGGCATTTGCTAAGACCCCTTGATGGATTTGAGTAAAGGTTTTTGCAGTTGAAATTTTCTAACGTTGTTCTTTTTTATGTTTCTGGTATTGCAGAAGAGTAAGGAAGAACTAGAAGCTTTGTGGGAAAAGGATGAAGAAAGCGAAAATGTTGGCAATAAATACAAAGTCTACTTGAAAGCTAGTTTACTACTTCTGGGAGGTGCAGTTATAGCAGGTGTCGTTGCTGATCCTCTTGTGGACGCTGTTGACAACTTTTCTGACGTCACAAACATCCCTACCTTCTTTATTTCTTTCATAGCAATGCCTTTCGCTACAAACTCCAGTGAGGCCATTTCAGCACTTATTTTTGCAAGCCGGAAGAAAAAACGAACTGCTTCTTTGACCTATTCTGAGGTATTTCTCTTGTCTTTCAATTTCCTTGATCCATGAAGATACATGACGAGTTCGAAAACTGAGAATAGGGACTACACTGAGAGTGGAAGAGCGAGAGTTCTTCACGGGGTCTCTCTGTTTGCCAATATGGGCACCTTTTAGGGCCCTGCCTGCGCTGTTTTAGAATTCTAGATATATTTTCTTGCTTGAGTTCTGCATGTTTCCATTTGCTTATTCTCTCTTGCTTTCTCTTTCTCAAACACATGCACATTGCTAATTTTCAGACAGATTTCTCAATATTCATATCTTGTTTTGTAGATATATGGGGCAGTGACAATGAACAACACATTGTGCTTGGGCGTTTTCTTGGCCATTGTCTATCTTCGAGGATTGGATTGGAACTTTTCAGCGGAAGTATTAGTGATATTAGTTGTAATTGTAGTGACAGGGCTCATGGGCAGCATCTTCAAAACATACAAACTTTGGATGAGTTCCATTGGTTTTCTTATGTATCCTCTATCTTTGGTTATAGTTTATGTCCTGGATTATGTTCTAGGATGGTCATAGACATATGGCCTTCAACCCATAACTAGGTTCTGTGCAAACATCTGTTAGTTTTGTACGGTATGTTGAGTGCAAACTGCAAAGTAATTTAGTTTCTGTATGGTATATTTCGATGTTGAGTGCGATGTAAAACAAAGTTTTGGAGGTCCATTTGTAGTCATAAGATTTGTCAAGTTTTAACGTATCAGTGTTGGATGATCTTTATAGTTTAGTTATTCTAATGTTACAGTTGTTACAGTTGTTACCTGTATCGTTGTGTTCTGTTCTTTTGCGTATTGACTTGATATGGAGATTCAGTGTCATCCAGTTAGGACGCATATTGATTCAATCTCAATGTGGACGTGTATTTCAAGCAACCTCGCATGTTTGAGCTTTCTCACTTTAATAAATTTTTATGGCCTGACTGTTCTTGGCGTGCACAGGCCTCAAATTCTCTAGTTTGCTAAGTTTTTTTGTTTTCTCAATTATAGCATTCATATTCTCTGTGACAAGCCTTTTACCATGCTACAAAGGCATCTTCCAGTCTATTTAATATTTCTTGTAACACTGCAACTTCCAATTTAGGGTGCCGATTAGGTAGCAGAAGATTAAATAAAAGGATTGGAGCACACTTGTATGCTAAAAGTTTGTTGGGAAAACCCAATTATAGTTTTGTTTGGAACAACATTCTGAGTAATTTGGACATTTTTATAAAATGAAATCCCACAGCTATTCCTTTGCTTTTTCCTTTCCGGACTAGAGTTTTATACCTTTAATAAGAGCCCTCTACTTATATAAAAGGTCAACACAAGAAACATCGCGAGGGTTGCAACACTTAATTGTAAATGGAAATTAATAAGCAATTTAAAAATGCTAGGGAGTATCATTCCTAATATACTTGTTTACCTGAAATAGAAAATGCTTCAAAATGTAGTAGAGTAAATGGGGAGTACTTAGAAACACCCTACAAATGGAAGGCTTGTTTCCTAGATTTTGGAGAAATAGTGCAATTCTTGGCAGTATCGATTGTTTTGATAGTCATTCTTATGTTCTTTAATATATTATTTATATTGGAATATGTAATAATCGATTATGAGATGTAGGTAATAATCGATTATGAGATATATGTAATAATTGGTTATGTTTCATATATAATCTTTTTTTTTTAATCATTTATTAGTACCTAAGTCTATTGATTAGAGATTAGGTTCACATCATTAGATTAATGTTACCAAACAAAGACTAACAATGGATTCATCTATGCTTGGGATTTTCAAGTAACTTCAAGCAAACCAATTCAAAATATCCCTACTTACGTATTGACAACCTTCCCTTTTAGTAGGGCTAGAACATTTAACCTACTTGAACTCTCCTAGGGTCTAAAAACTCTCCTAGGATTAGATCTTCTACCAAAATTGGAGTCTATAATCTCAACTACCAAGTAGAGCGATCAACCATGCATGGAGAAGGGAGGAGTCCTTATAGATAGTAGTGGACACCTCAACTTTCTATAATGGAATTGTTTTCTATAGGGAATAGTGGACAATAGTCCTTATGATGGCCCACGGGTAAGCTATCAAGGGCACCCATGTTGTTGATTAATTCATCATTACAAAATAAGACGAGTCGGCCTCTTCATCATGAATGGAAGACATGATACTCTTTAGGAATTGCATTAGGGCTAGAGTTTTAAAAGAATTGAATTGTACCAACTCTATAGAGGGAATTCATTAGGACTCAAAGTAGTTGTAAGGGGGAGAGTGTGTACAAGGCTTAAACTTTGGAGAGAAGGAAAATGAGAATTGAGCTAATGGTGTTCACCCCATGAGTTGGGGGCAAGACTTGCACATGCTCTAAGGCTAGAGTCCCATGCAAGGTGGCTTCCTAAAAAATAAAGTGAAGTTGCTGAGATTTTTTAGGAAAATTTTAAAGCCGGTGGTCCCATGAACTTTTTAGTGCAGTTTAGTTTAAAAGTTTAAACTCCGCCATTTAAGGAAGTTGGTGGTCTCATGAATATAATACTTTTGCCTTCAATACTTTGTGCCTAAAAAAAAAGTAAAAATATCATTTTCCCTCCAAAAATTATTTTTTAAGAAAATTTTGAAATTAAATGTTTGACAAATGGCAAAAATTATTTCTAAGATGCTGGGGAAATTTCTAGCCCCATCCCATATTCACCCACTTAAATATGCAATGCTAAAAAGTAGGGGCTCGTATTTTGAAGGAGAAGATTCCAAATAATCCCATAGTGTTGATGTTTATAGCTTCGGTCAGATAAAAACAATCATGGATGATCATCTCAATCAATAGAATGATTTATGAGTTATATGTATATATGTACGAATATACATAATAATAATAATTGAGTTTATTATTATTATTACATATTTTATCATACATACATACATAATTATATTTGGATATTAAATCATAAATCATTATATTAATTTATTCTATGTGGAATAAATAGTCATCTTTATGTTTAACAAACTATCGATTATGTGTAATGTTTGTAATGTTTAATGAATAGACGTATTGGTGGAGAGACATGTGACATGTCTATCCATCGATATGTCTTCTCACTCATATACATATAAGCCAAAATAGATTGATTGAAGGCAAGTACAAAAATAAAATAGTGCAAGCCAAAATTGCATCGATCTCCATCATAGATGTTGAGCTGTACTTCAACATGGTATCAGAGCAGCGTTGGATTCGAATGAGTGAAATATATAAAAACAACATTTGTGTCAAATGAATCAATCGAGAGTCACAAAGACC
>MU224432.1:1990667-2004360 GCA_018584345.1 Thuja plicata | reverse complement strand
TACGAATATACATAATAATAATAATTGAGTTTATTATTATTATTATTACATATTTTATCATACATACATACATAATTATATTTGGATATTAAATCATAAATCATTATATTAATTTATTCTATGTGGAATAAATAGTCATCTTTATGTTTAACAAACTATCGATTATGTGTAATGTTTGCAATGTTTAATGAAGAGACGTATTGGTGGAGAGACATGTGGAGACATGTCTATCCATCGATGTCTTCTCACTCATATACATATAATCCAAAATAGATTGATTGAAGGCAAGTACATAAATAAAATAGTGCAAGCCAATATTACATCGATCTCCATCATAGATGTTGAGCTGTACTTCAACACATAGCATAAAATTTTTTGCTCATGGGACCTCCTCAGCTCCACCATGGGACTCCACCCTAAGGGGTCAAAAGAAATGATTATTGGCTTTCCTTCCATTAATATTAAAAAATATGAAGAGGGGGATTTGAAACACCCAATCCTTTATTGTGAAACTTCATAGTTCCCTTCTCTTCACAAGCTAGATCAAGGAAATCCCCACCCCTTTTCTATCTTACGGAGTTATTTTTCTTCTTGAACTTATAGAACTTTACCCCTCTCACCTTGGTGAGGGTACCTTTCTAATAGTTAGGCTTGTATGGAGGGAATGAGTAGTTAAGCATCATATTGTTAGTTTTGTTCTTATTGTAAGACTTGGAAGTTGGCGCCTCAAAGTGTTTTATTCTTATCAAGTATTTGCAACTCTTTTCTTTGAATCTAATAAAGAAGTGATAAGAAGCACATTAACGAAGCTATGCTAGATTTTTAAAAAATTGACATGTCTTTTAAATTGTAACAAATTAGAATTTTTACCAAATTTATTTCAAAGGCTTTTGTCCAATGATGTCTACATATAGTAAGCAATGATTGGTTGTTAAGAATTGTACTATTAGTATTGTTCTTATTGTAAGACTTGAGGTTCACCCCTCAATTTGGTTTATTCTAATAATGCACTTGCATAGTTTTTTTGCTTATTGTAATCAAGGAGTGATAGAGTACACATTAAAGATGCTACACTTTATATTTGGAAATTTTTTTTTTTTTGGAGTTATTATAAAATTATGACTTTGCCAAATTCATTTGTAAGCTATGAATCATCATTCATTTTTTGGATTTTTTTTCCAATAATACAAGGATTGGACTAAAGAAAGTTATAAAAATTTTAGTAAAATTTTGAATATGTTTTTGTGGATCTAGTAGATGGCAACATGGTGGGGAATTTAATATAATTCAATGAAAGCAATCTATTCACCTCAGGGGAGTCTTTAGAAATAGAGGATCTAGGAACAAAAGATGATTTTCTTCACTATTTTGGGAAATATTACAATATCAAGCTTACTATGTAGATGCAATCCTACTCCAACTTGAATAACGAGGGTTAGTAGCACAAATTTGAAATGGGGGAAAGCAATCAAAACTACTAAGAATGAATCTATGGACAATAAAAATCACAAACAATCAAAGAGGAAAACAAACGAATGCAAACCGCGATGCTCGAGGCTTCTATTGCTTCTCTCTACTCCTTCTGAAACATTGGATGAATGGTGTTCAGTATTGGTATCGACAACGTCTGTGACTTGGGAGTGTCGAGAAAATGATATTGATATGATCACAAGAATGCTTGATGCTTCACAAGAATCCTGCAGAGTAAGTGTGCGTAAAGCTTGAAATCCTAGATCCTTCAAATGGTTGTGAAGGGTTGATTATATAGAATATGGAAAATGATTTGGATGGATAAGATCGATCCCAAAAATTGGAGAGTGAATGGTTGAGATCAAAAAGAAATTGAAGAAGCAATCAGTAAACTCCACCTCTTCAACTAGGAGAGAAGTGGTGACATTTTAGTTAACTGAGGAGCAACCATTAAACTCCACCTCTTCAACTTGGAGAGAAGAGGTGATATTTTAGTTTAACTGAGGAGTAACCAGTAAATTCCACCTCTTCAACTTGGAGAGAAGAGGAGATGTTTAGTTAACTGAAAACCAATCAGTTTACTCCACCTCTTCAGCTTGGAGAGAAGAGGGGATGTTTAGTTAACTAAAAAATTGATCATGAGTTATCTTTTTGAACTTGAGAAAAGATTTATTTGAATATTTAATTGATTTTTGTAATTAAAGTATTCAAAAATGAGATAATTGAATTCTTTTTTATTTATAATTAAATTATTGCGTGAAATTAAATTAATTCAATAAAATTAATTTAATTAGAAGAATTAATTAATAAGTTGAAATATTTAAATTTAAACTTTAGGAAATTGAATTTAATTAATTAATTAAATAAAATTAATTATTTAATTAATTTTGGGGATACGATTAAATGATCTGGGGATGGATTTAGAAGAAATAGATGATTAATTAATGATTTAAAAACCATTAATTAATAGATGAAAATTAGTGTTTTAATGTAAGGTTGCAAGTCTGTCCATTTTGGGGTGTCTACATTTGCCCCTCTTTGATACAATGTGATTTATCATGTTGTGTCAAAGAATTTTTTAGATTTTGATCCTGTCGCAGCTTGCCCGAATGACAATAGGTGGACTATATGCCCCCTCAACAAATTAAGCATAAAAAATGCATAAGATTTAATTTGTTGATAATGTTGAATCACTATATGATGATGATGAATGCATTCGTATGTTAGTTATGATGTTATTAATGATGGATGCATTGATTATATGATGTACTATGCACATGTTTTTTAATTTTCTTATGCAATAAATGAATGCAAACCTAAAATGCATAATGTGTCTGAGTAAATGCATGTGTTAGTTAGAAGATAGTTAGTGAGAGATTAGTTTTGGAACTGAATGAAAGAATGAGTGATGAAATCAAGTCGCTGCTGTACTATCCAATTTTATTCATCATTGCACCTTATTATGAAAAGGAAGAGAGTCAAACGCACCCAGATATTGACCATCTGGATACTATTATGATCTATGAAATCCATAATGAGCTAAAAGATAATTGAATAGAAAGAGAGAAAAATGCACCCAAATATTGACCATCTGGATACTCCAAATTCCCATCCCACCTATCCAACAACAACAACAACAACAAAAACCTATCCAACAACAACAACAACCTATTCAAAAGAAACAACAACAACCTATCCAACAACAACAACAATAGCAACCTATCCAACAGCAACAACAACAACAACAACAACCTATTCAGCAGCAACAATCCATTCAGAAACCATCCTAGCAACAACAATTGTAGCAGCAAATCACCAACCCATTCAAATCCCAAGCACAACAACAACCAATCAAACCCTTCACAGTTGCACAACCCACTATCCAAACTACACAACAACCACAACCAAAAATGCAGGGGGCAAATCCCCTCATGGCACAACCATTGCAACAGTTTTCTAATCCTTTCATCCAACCCATGCAATAACAACAAACTCATTCCGCCAATTACATAGCCATGCCATCTTCCGCTACATCACAAATAGTTCCACCTCCACAACAAGTTCTCACTGGGGGCATTCCGCCGCAAAACACCTATCCTCCATCCTATACAGGTGCACAACAGGCTCATCCCACCTATCCAACGCCGCAGCACATACAAACATATTTTCAGCAGTTGCAACAATCTTATCAAGCGCCGACACCTCCTCCACTACAATATTCCCCTCAACCACAGCTTCCACCGCAACAACCCATATACGTTGACCAGAAACCATCATACCAAACACCATAATAACCCCCACAAAATCCTATATACTCGCCATTCGATCCATATCAGGTTCAAGGAAGCCATACAATCACAATCAACAATCCTCCCCTGCAAATTAATCATGAATGGGAGGAAATGAAGAATGCTCTCAAGAAATTAAAGGCTAGGGTAGAGGCTAAAACATTCAAGTTCGAAGAGGTATGTCCTTATCCCTTTGATCGATCTATCATTGCCATACCCTTCCCCATCTATCGTTTCCATACCCTTCCCCAAACATTTTGAGACACCCAAATTTGATAAATATCAGGGGAAGGGAGATCTTGTGAGTCATGTGAAAGAATTCTACACGGCCTGCCAAGAAGTGGCCTATAGCGATAACTTCCTCATGAGACTATTTCCCAAAACCTTAGGAGGCACTGCTCTTGAATGGTTCTACAAAATCCTTACGGCACAATCTCTACTTTTTCTGAATTATCTGAAAAGTTTGTGGCCTAATACGTACATAATGTCAAAAATGAACTCTCACTCCTTGACCTATGCAATTCCAAACAAAAGGGAGGAGAAATCCTGGCCAATTATCTTCAGCGCTAGCAAGGGCTTACTACAAGGTTGTCTTACCAACCCCCAGAGCAATGCCTTATCAAAATCTTCATTAACAACCTCCATCCTAAGCTTGCCTATCACATGCGCATGAACTATATATAAACTTATCATGACATCAAAATCAAAGGTATGGATCTTGAATGAGGTCTCATAGAAGAAGGTACCATCAAGCACTACAAATAATCCTAGCCTGACAAACATAACAATGATCGATCATGATATTGGAACAAGAACAAAAATGTGGTAACAGATGGTGCCACTGACACCAAATACGTTCAAGTTGTGGTAGCTAGTCCTAATGCACCTACCCAGACTTATCAGCAAGCACCACCAATGTACCCTCAACCTCCTCCCATGTATCAACAACCCAATCTTGTGTATTCCCAGCCGACTTACCAACGAGACATGCACCCTCAAGGTGTGACTATCTACCCCCCTCCAGGGACATCATATCAACACAACTATCAAGGTCCTATGAATCAGACAAATGCTATATCAGTCCTGCATGGACAACAAAGACCTCGCGCTTCAAATGCACCACAATGCACATTTACCCCTTTGGGTGAACCTATAGACGTCATCTTCAGCAAGCTGGTCCAAGCTAACCAAGTCGTGTATCCTAAAACACAACCATTTGATGACTCAACTCCTAAGCCAGCTTGGTATAAAGACACCGAGTACTGTGAATACCACCGTGTTAAGGGACACACCGCCCTCAAATACATGAAGTTGAAACACTATATTTAGGATCTCATTGACCATAAGGAGATCAAAGTGGACTCTCCTGCCCAATCATCGACAAACGCAGGCCTCAAAATTTACCAGAATGCATTCCCTAAACACACTTCAGGTACAAGCCCAGGCAATCCTACCCAGTCCTCTGATCAGGGGAAGGGTAAACAAGCAAAAAATGATGATAGAAAATATTATACCAATGCCTATATCAACTACAATAATCTCATCAGCTTCATATCCCAAGTCCAGTCCTTCGTCAATGTCATCCATGTCAAGGGTGCCGATAACCAATGCTCCATCACCACTCGTAGAGGTAGGATAACAGTTGCTGGTGCCGGTCCTGCCCCATTTGTTAGGACCCAATAGAGCATTTTGGAACACCTAGGGAATACTCCATCCCAAATTTCCATCCTGGATCTTCTTCGCACATCACCCACTTATCAAGAGATCCTTAATAAAGCCTTGCAAGTATCCCGTGTTCCCAGCGACATCGACCTCACTGAATTCCAAAACCTTGTCAGACACCTGTTTGCATCTTGTGGGGTCTCCTTTAGACCAATAGACGTACCCTCAGAAGAAAATGATCATAATCTCCCACTCTGTATTGATGTTATGGTTAAAGATTTTGCCATCAAACGAGTCATGATAGATAATGGATCGGCCTTAAATCTATGCACCCTAAAATTCATAAAATAGTTGGGTTGCACTGAAGCTGATATAACAAATGATGTCATCACAATAAAAGCATATGACAATCTGGATCGTACTTCTGAAGGCACCATATCATTTCCCATTCAAGTGGGCCCAATTATCCAGGATAGATTATGTCATGTTGTTGATCTTGACCTTCCCTTCAACATTCTCCTTGGACGCCCATGGATTCGTTCTATGCAAGCCATCCCATCCACCTACCATCAGTGCATCAAATTCCCATATAACAGCACTAAGATCACCATCTGCACGGATCCCAACCCCTTCGCATACTGCAATGCATTGGAAACATCCTTTCCACATTCCAATCACTGTCCCAGGATTGATATTGGTACCTCTGTCGCCAGTTCATCCCGAACACATTCAGACCCAGAAATAATCCTCTCCCCCACCTTGTCCATGGTCAAGATCAACAACAAAGGTTGTGGTGAGTATACTTTATCTGATGCCTTCGTAGTTGGAGCACTGCTAATTGATCCTCACACTCAAGGCCGCCAACCTAATCTAAGCAAGATAGAATCAGAGACAACCAAGGCACTACAATTTGGTTCTACTAATTTTATATCAAAAGGTACTTTGACTGGCCAGGAAATGACACCAAACATCAACCAATGGATATATAAGGATCCATCACCTAAGGACAAAAGTCACCTCAATTACTTCAAAGATAAGTACCCCACAACGCACAAACCGGTGACAGAAAAATGAAACTATCAAGGAGGTGGCCTTGGTTATGAAGAGCAAGGAATGAAAGATCCTATTATACCTACCCGACTAGAAAATCACCTGGGCCTTGGCATGGGCTTTTCCACGAATGGGGCACCAATGAAACCACCTTTGCCTCTTGTCTGTCCCTGGGCAAAATTGCTGACATCGAAGATATCCCGAAAGAGAAAGTTGTGAGAGCTTATGATGATGTTTTTGACGATGAAACCTTCCTGGGCAATGCTGTCCTACAAAAAATTTCCATCCTCTTCATTGACCTTCCCCTCCGCTCTCCTGAACTCATAGATTGGGACCAACCAAGTGTCGTACACGTTGATGAGTTCCAAAGTGAGGACGTGCTCCTAAGCTTCATGGGAGCAATTGAGCAAAGCAGTGACTGGGGGAAAGACTCAGCATATGTCTACAAATTGGAACCAAAGGCATACTTTGGGGAAGAGAACTTTAGCCGCACAAATGAAACAAAAAACAAAAATAAAAAAGAGAAAAATTGATCCCTTAGTGAAAACTCCTCCGGGGTGCTATCTGATCATAAAATAGTAAAAACAAAGGGCGTATCCCCTGGTGAAAACCTCTCTGAGGTTCCAGAGGATGAAGATTATCCTCTTCCTTTGATCCGTGATTACAGACCTGAGTAGTCATCAATTCTCATTGAAGAAGCAAAACCTGTCAACCTGGGTACCAAAGAAAATCCTGCCATCACATACATAGCAGCATCTCTGATTGAAGTAGAAGAAAATGATCTTATCACTTTATTAAAGGAATCTATCAACAAGTTCACATGGTCTTACTCCCACATGCCAGGGTTAGATACCAACTTGGTGGTTCACCATCTAGCAGTGGACCCGAACATCAAACCTATCAAGAAAAAGCTCAGAAAGATGCACCCTAAAGTGGCACTACTTGTCAAAGCGGAGCTAGAAAAGTTACTCCAAGTCAAGATCATCCACCCTATTGACTATTCTGACTGGATCTCTAATATGGTGCCCGTCTCTAAGCCCGATAAATCAATCAGGATATGTATAGATTTTAGAGATCTCAATAAGGCATGTCCCAAGGATGATTTCCCCTTTCCAAACATAGACATGATTGTGGATCTCATAGTAGGACATGAGATGTTGTCACTCATTATGGCTTCTCCGGATATAATTAGATTCACATTGCAGAAGAAGATCAGCATAAGACAACATTCACAACCCCTTGGGGCACCTTCTGCTATAACATGATGCCTTTTGGCTTAAAGAACGCTGGGGCAACCTATCAAAGAGCCATGACTGTCATTTTTCATGACATGATTCACAAAATTCTTGAAGACTATGTGGACGATATCTTGGAAAAATCAGTAAAAAGGGAAGATCACCTAGATGTTCTGGAATGCGTCTTTGACAGAATTGGACACTACTGTTTAATGCTCAACCCTAAGAAATGTGTCTTTGGAGTCACATCAGGCAAACTGTTGGGGTTTATTGTATCCAGAAGAGGCATATAAATTGATCCAAAGAAAGTACAAGCTATCATAGAGATGCCTCCACCAAAAACACTCCTACAGCTACGCAGCCTCCAAGGAAAGCTACAATCTGTGCGCCGTTTCATCTCTCAACTAGCAGACAAGTGCCAACCATTCACTCATCTCCTGTGAAAAGATAATACATTCAAGTGGGATCCTCAGTGTCAGAAGAGTTTCGACAAAATTAAAGAATACTTGGCTAATCCACCCATCTTGGTACCACATGTACCTATTCAACCACTCATCCTATACATTTATGCTACTACCACAACACTGGGGGCACTACTTGCTCAATTGGATGACAAAGGCAAAGAAAGAGCTATTTATTATATTAGTCAAACCTTAGTGGGTTATGAGCTCAATTATTCTCCTATGGAAAAATCATGTCTGGTAGTGGTCTTCGCCACTCAAAAAATTTGCCACTATATGCTTAGTCATACAACCAAGTTCATTTCAAAGGTGGATCCTCTCAAGTACCTACTCTCTAGGACTACACTCACAGGTCGAATGGCAAAATGGGTTATGTTGCTAAGTGAGTTTGATATTCAATATGTAGATAGAAAAGCCATTAAAGGGCAAGTCATCGCTGACCAGCTAGCAGAAGCACCATTGGTAGATGCTTATCCTTTGGTCACAGAGTTTCTAGATGAGCATTTGTACATGATAGAAGAACAACCAATGTGGCAACTCTACTTTGATGGGTCCTACACAGCTCATGGCCCAGGGGCAGGAATACTTTTTGTCACACCTCAAGGTGACTAAATCCCCATGTCATTCAAATTGGGATTTCCCTCCACAAAAAAACATTGCAGAATATGAAGCACTAATCATAGGACTCCGCATGGCCATAGAATGGAACATTATAGATATACATGTCTTTGGCGACTCCCAACTCATCATCAAACAAGTCCTAGATGAGTATCAAACCAAAGATGAAAAATTGACGCCATATAAACTGATGGTTGACAAGCTGAAAGAACACTTCCTCTATTTGTAGATAACACAGGTACCACACTTGCAGAACAAGGCTGCTGATGCAATGGCCACAATTGGCTCCCTCCTAGAGATTCCTCACGAGTCTACGCAATACGAATTCTTAGTTGAGCAACTTCATGCTCCCGCTTGTGAGAACGATGAATCAAATCACATATGTGTATTGGTTGGTCCTCAGTCTCCATGGTACCATGATATCCAAGCTTACCTACAAAATGGTATCATATCCCCTCATCTCACTACAACCCAACGCCAAAACTTTATTCGCAGAGCATCCCATTACACCCTCGTAGCCAATACCCTTTATCGTCGAGGCTATCACAACGTGCTCTCTAGATGTTTAGATGAAAGCATAGCCTCCTAGGATTTACAAGAGGTACATGCTAGAATCTGTGGCACCCACATGAGTGGCATGGTCCTAGCCAAGCAACTTCTATGCACAGGGTACTATTGGCCTACAATGGAACATGATGCTTGTGAGTTCGTCAAGAAGTGTCTACCTTGCCAACAACATGCTAATTTGATCCATACTCCTGCTCAGGACCTCAGACCTATTGCGCCTCCTTGGCCCTTCTCTTGTTGGGGTTTTGAACTCATTGGTAAGATTACTCCCCTCTCTTCTGAAGGCCACAAATACATAATCATAGCTACAGAGTACTTTACAAAGTTGGTTGAAGCAATTCCACTCACACTCACTATTGGCGTCCAGATATCCAAATTCATCCTCTATCACATTGTTTGTCGCTTCAGCATACCCTCCACCATCTTCACAGATCATGGTACACCATTTGAAAATCAACACGTCAGTGATCTCTGTGCTTGCCTCCATATCCATCACTGTTTCTCCAGCCCATATTTCCCGCAAGGTAACGACCAAACTGAGGCAACTAATAAAACCATCCTCAAAATCCTCAAGAAAGTTGTCAATGATATTGGTCGTGACTGGCATATCTAGATCAACCCCGCCCTATGGGCATATCACACTTCCTACCTTACTCCTACTGGAACTACTCCATACTCCCTAGTCTATGGTGCTGAAGCAGTCTTACTAATTGAGGTTGAACTACCCTCCCTCCGAGTATCACTAAGGCCTGATTGATGATGAAGATTACCGAGTGGCATGACTGACACAACTCGATCTACTAGATGAAAAGCACCAGTAAGATGATGATCACTTGATTGTTTACCAGAATAGACTCAAGAAAAACTTTAACAAGAAGTTCCACCCACGCCAGTTCCAGGTAGGGGACCTTGTGCTAAAGGAAAATCAGAAAGTGGGTATTGATAGGGAAAAGAAAGACAAGTTTGGAGTCACCTGGCAAGGCCCATATGTTGTCACTCCATGCTTTGGTTCTGGGGCATATCAACTCTCCACTCCAGAAGGAGAACCATTGAATGTTCCTATCAACATCATTCATCTCAGGCACTTCTATGCCTGACGACTGGTTGTTCATTCCAGTTATCTGAGAAAATCCATAAAAAAGTATAAAAAGTCCTGAAAAAAGCACAAAAATAATGTAAAACAGTCCTGAAAAAATCTCTAAAAAGCAAAAAAATGAAGCTAAGAAAAATGGTTGTCCCAGTGAAAACCTGGTAAACAAGCACTTGGGCAATATCAAAAACATCAAAAAGATCCAAAGAAATCAAAAAGAAAAATAAAGAGAAAACTTTTGTCCAATGGTGAAAACTTGGCAATTAGGCGCCTTGGACAAGTATGGGTGATGAAAACCTAGAAATAGGTATCACACATAATGGACCATTCCATTATCTATCAAAATCTCATCTCCCTCCATCATCAATGTCACATCTCCGGTAACCTCAGCATTTCCTATATTCCCTCAGTGTTCGCATATCATACGTACTAATCCAAAGTGATCCTCTTATCTCGTGTCCTGAGCTTTTGTACATATCATCTTGTATATTACTGTCCATACATTGTACTATCCCAATCCCTAAGCTTCAGTCCTGTACATAGTTCTCTTAGTGTTGTTTGTATATATCTCGTGTCCTCAGTTGGCATCCTTGGAAAAACTGATCTTGTTACGCTGTTACAATCTTATGCTTAGGCAAGCACTTTTTGATGACACCTTGGTTCCGCAGTTTGATCGCAGTGCACTTTGACCAATCAGATTTACACATCCCACCTTTCTAGAAATGGGTCCTTTGAGGATGTATCCTTTCTGTCGTTGACCTCAATCTAGATCATCATCATCTCTGGGTTCTAGAAGGATGTATCTTTCCTCCTGAACTAATCAATCAACGTATCAAGCTCTCGCACGCATTAAAATGGCACGATCCAATCTCGACATCAATCCTTGCACATAATCGTTGTAATTAATTCACCTGTAATTATTCGCTCAGTTTGATCCTTGTATATTTGTGACATATCCAGCCTTCTCGCTATCGCACTAACATCCTGAGTCATCGTCCCGCTAACATTCCCTGCCCGGTCTTTTATGGTCCTCCTAGCTAGTTCATTAGTTGATCGTGACACACAACAAAAATATGGGTCCCATCTCATCTGTTAGGCCGATCACATCCATTGCATCATTAGCTTGCATTAAGTTTGTCATTAGATTGCATTTGGTTCATTATTAGATTGCATTATGTTAATCATTTAATGACACTGTTAAAATAATTTTAGCATCCTTCATTTAGACTCATTTTAATCTTGCATTATTTAGCTTACATAGTTAATCCATTTTAGATTCATTTTATCATCTTGCATTGTTAAATCCAATTTAGATTCATTTTATCATCTTGCATTGTTAAATCCATTTGAGATTCATTTTATCATCTTGCATTGTTAAATCTATTTTAGATTCATTTTATCATCTTGCATTGTTAATCCATTTTAGGTTCATTATCTTGCATTGTTAATTCATCTTGCATAGTTCACCATTTTAGGTTCATTTTGCATTCATTTTATCGTCTTGCATTGTTAAATCCATTTTAGATTCATTTTATCATCTCACATTGTTACAACATTTAGATTCATGTACCGCTTGCATAATTAATTCATTTAGATTCATTTTAGTCTTGCATTGTTAAAACATCATTTAGATTCATCTGGCATTCCTATACATATTCATAAAACATCAGCATATATATTGCATACATCATAAAAAAAATCACATCCTGCATCCACACACATTAGTACATCATATATATATATATATATAAGCATCATCCATCCTGCATAAGTCATACATCATATATAAATAATCATGAAACCATCCTGCACACATAATGTGACATACATATGCATCACATCCTGCAAGCATCAAATGTCAATAATCATATAGGCATATGCATCAAAACATCATATAGATCATATACCATGGGATCATAAGAGTCCTCATCAATCACATATATATATATCAAATGTCATCAATAAGAATACATCACACACACCTCGGTGCAAATATACATGTATATCTCAAAATGAAAAAATGTGTGTCACATGATCCTCTGCTGAATCATGCTGGTGGCTGTGAGGATCCACGCCCATGCTCTGGTGGCGGCCGTGGTGGCATGCCCACCGATCCCTGTGACACTGAAGTCCGCACTGTGCTCTGAGAATGAGACCTCTCAAAGTAATCTTGTCTCTATCCCTTGGGAACTAGCTGATGATAATATGCTCGGTAGTGGGAAGCCTCTCTGCCTGCCCTATTCACATCTTTATGAGCTGTGAACGCCTCAGCCACAACCTGCCCGACCCCACCTGCAACAACTGTCAGTCTGGCGATATCACACTCAGCCCTGTAAGTCTCTGCCCGTCGCAATGCTGCATCCCTCTCTGAGGTCAATGCTAAAATCTACTCCATAGCTTGCTCCATCTGCAAGGTCGAGATGTCCAACTGGCCTGTCAAGGTACCTATCTCGGTACAAAGCTTTGTCTCATCCTGAGTCAGGTCGACCATGGAAAAATCCTCGATGTCAACCTTGCCCTGCAGGGTATCCAGTGAAACCTCAGCCCTGTCAGCCCGTGCTGTCTCCACAGTCAGTAACCCTATATCCAGGATATCTCAGTGTGGAGGCTCGTCTCAGACACCACTGCCATGTCCAGTAAACCTCGCAATCTTGTGCACTCTATCTAAAGACTGTCTCACTCTGTGATGACAGTATCATGGGTCTCCTGTGCTACATATCCTACGGGTGGCCCCTGTGGCTCCTGTACCTGTGGTGGCACTGGTGGTGCCTGTACCTATACCTGTACTGGTGGGAGCCCCTGTGGCTGTTGTATGCTGAATGTGGACCTCTGAATTCAACACAAACACAACATAGTCCTTACACAATCGATGAATTCACAAAGACAAACATGAATTGTTTGCTCTGCAAATGCGATTGATGCGACCTGTTGCCTCCTAATTAGATGTGGATGTTGAAGTTTACCCTCAGAACGAGAGCCAACAACCTGACCATTGCTAACATGGAGGATTTAAGAGTGCAGGAAAATGAGAAAAGCCATTATCTATGAGAAATATGCAACTAGTCTATGAGAAAATGCTCTTAATCTATGAATTGAGAAATGATTAAGTTATGAAAATGAATTGAAACTAGTCTAAGAATGAATTGCAACTAAGCTATGGAAGCAAAATGCAATTAATCTAAGAAAATTAAATGTTTCTAATCTAGAAATGAGAGTGCTTGTAATCTATGAAAGAAATGCTTTTAAGCTAGA
>MU224432.1:1954444-1977061 GCA_018584345.1 Thuja plicata | reverse complement strand
ACTAGTTCCTTATACTAGTTCTTGAATTCTTTCATCTTATCAATCTTGCATTGGTATTGGGATCCATTGTATTTTGTGTGTTTGAGAGAGCACACCTACATCCTATCAAGAAGAGCAAATCAAAATGGGTAAAATAGGGTGCATTGTTACTTATTTTTAGCTCAATCTGATGTTATGTTGAGTTCTTTTGTTGCTTGCTTGCTCTTTTTACATGCTTTTTGAATCGATCTTATGTGCTAACCCACTAATGTTTTCATGTCTGAGCTTGCTCCCAACAAATTGAATAATTTCTCGTACACAATTATCTAAACTGCTTCTTATGGTGTTGCAGTATTGGAATGGGTTGGGATCTCCTTCAATGATTATCTTTGCCCCTTGGTACAGGAATTTGATGCACTGGTGATAAGTTGAAGGGAAAAACTCTATCTCATGTATCCACGGTCTTCCAAGTAACATGTTATATCCCAAATCTAGGTCTAGGATTTGAAAGGGAGTGTTCTTTATGACTGGCCCTATCCTGACTGGTAGATTGAGGATACCTTTTGATGATCTTTCCTCCTTGTCATATGCCCTGATATTTATCCTCCTAGTGACATCAATGCTAGATTCTGAATAGTTCAATGTTTTTATCACTTTCAGAGTATATATGTTTAACCCAGCCCCACCATCAATGCAGACTCTTCGGGTTGTGTGTTTATGCACTAAGATAAGAAAATGCAAGGGATCACTATGCAGATGCTTTTCCAACAACACATCATGGTCTATAAAGGTAGCATACTTGTTGGCAGTGATGTAGTTGACCATGGTTTGGAAATTTTCTAGAGTTATGTCTCGTTGGATTGCTGCATTTTGAAGGGCTTGATCCAGAGCTTGCTTATGCTGTGGGGATATGCACAATAAGTCTAACATGGAGATTTGGGTAGGTGTGCACTTTAACTGATCCACTAGACTGGTTTGTTTATTGGAAGCTGTTGTGGGACTAGCTGGTGTAGCTGAGGTGGAAGGCATTCCTTGCGAGACAAGCTTAGATTGTCATGTTGTGACAACACATTTGGCATTGGGATCTCTGATAGTAATCGTAGCAACCCATCTATCTGAAGGATTAATGCAATTTATGGTGCTATCAGAATTGACATAGGTGTAGTTCACTTTCTTAGACTATCCACTAGACGCGGAGGCTTTCCCTTTTTTATGATCATGAAATATATCATTGAATATTGTGTGATCGGTTGTACCCTTGGATTGGGTATTTGTGACATTGATAATCCCTTGGTCGATTAGATCTTGTATGCCATTTTTCAATTGACAGCAATTGGATGTCTTGTGTCCTTTTACCTGATGATACAAAATTCATTATCATTCCACCACTTGGGTTTCACAACACCATGTTTGTACTCTCTGATTTTGGGTAGAGTTATATTATTGGTTTGAATCTACTTTTTCAATGCTGACTCTATCGACTCTCCTAATGGTGTGTAGTCACATTTAGGAAACATAAACCTTTGTGGGCATTGTGTATTGGGTTGGTTGTTGGACACAACTGCTGCTTGAATAGTGGGTGTTTGAATTTGAGTATTCTCCTGTTGAGTGTGCACCATGGATTTTTTATTTTTCATGGGTTCTCCTTATAGTGAAACCTTGGGTTGAGCATAGTTGTCTATTTTGATGTCAATGACACCATCATTGGTGGCATTCTTGTTCTTATTCTACCATTTGGCCTTATCCATTGCATTCTTGTTTGTGTTTGTTTGGGTAGGATCTGCACAGATTCCTCTCTTGACCAAGTTTTTCTCACATCGAACTCCTCATTCTATGAGTTGCTTGAAGTTTAGAATGAACTGTAGCTCTATTGTGAATGACATATTTGGTATTAGATTATCAACAAATATGACTATTAGGTCTTGTTCGTGCACATGATACATTATTCTATTTGCAATGTTTCTCCATCTTTGTAAGAATTTAACAAAGGATTCACCATCTTTTTGCTTAATGTCACAAAGGTCCTTGATGCTGACCTTGCATTCGATGTTATGATGGAAGTGAGCGATAAATTTTTTGGCCAATTCTCCCCAAGGATGAATACCATGGGGTAAGTGTGAGAACCATTCGATTGCTAGTCCAGCTAGACTTTGTGGAAATAGTCACATTAGGTAAGTTTCATCATGTGCAACCTCAATGCACCTAGCAAAGAATTCTCTGATCTGCTCTACAAGATTGGTATTGCCTCTGTATTTGTCAAATTTAGGCACCAAGAAGTGAGTGGGAAATGAAGACATGTGCAATGAGTGATCAAATGAGTATGGGTACAAGTCCTCTGCTGTGTAAGACTTGGTTTGTTCCCGATTTTGCATGTCCATCATTTGTGTTTGTAGATTATGCACTTGTTGTATCAGCATGTCTGTTGGAGATTGAGGAACATTCCCAACATTGAGTCTTCGTGTCATGGTAGGTATAAGGCTTCACCTCTGTGTTCCTTGTGTTGGGACATATGATCTCCTTGGGACTTGGTATTGATTTCCCAACGTGTGATTCTAATATTGGGGAATCTGATTGATTCAAAATTTTTGTTGTTGTTGGGATCCTTGTTGGAATAAAGGTGTAGCCTTTGGTGGACGTTGACTGAATGTAGGAACCACAGAGATTGATCCATGTGGGAGTGAAGGATTAATTCCAAAGCTAGTAGGGATAGACGGTAGTGTCTGCGTAGTCGCAAATGGTTTATTGCTCGTTTGTGGAATTGATGACACAACTTGAGCGCTTGATGTAAAAGGAATTTAGGCCGATGCTTGAGATAAACTAGTGACCGAGGGTAAACTTAGTTGGGAGCCCATCATGATTTGGGTAGATGATGTACTAGCTTGATTGGTAGAGCTAGTTTAGTTTGACACAATCTGCGCTGATGTCGTGGTTGTTGATGATGGCAGAGACAAAACTTGAGATATCACAGGATCCATTTGAGAGGTTTGAGTTGTGCTTTGTCTTTCTAGTGGGTTCTCAGGCCATATTGTTGACACATTGAATTCAACGAGGAGTTTGACTCCCTTTTTTATCAACATGGCTAGAAATCTTTTATGGTTTATTTCCACAACATCATCAACTACTTGTGCAGAATAGGCATCTTTCTCTGTCTTCGAGCTCTTCCTTTGTGACATCTTGAAATATAGTTGGTCTACGGGAACCTTGAGGAATAGTAGGCACATTCTCAATGTAGAAAGTAGGATCAATGTTTCTGAATGGGTAGTCCTCTTGCTCTTTTTCCCACGGGGGAAATTGGTTAATACAAGATTCATCGGGTTGGGTTCTAGCCTTTGAACTAGTATAAGGTCCTCCATAGGGTGTGAAAGACATGGTATTATCTAGGTTTTGAAATAAAATGAGTGATATAAAGAAAAAAAAAAAGGGATAATCTCTCGAGGAGAGTCCAAGTACCTATTTTTGACAAGGGTAATTCTAGGAACAAATTTTGACTTCTCTTGATCTCAGAGATTTGGTGATGTAAGATATTGATTCTGACTCTTTCCTTAGATGAGACAAAGTCACTGATAAATATTGATGAAGCTGAGATAACGGGATCAAGATAATCTAATCTAAAATTTAGAACTATCGATGGTAAACAATAGCTGAACTGTCAAAGAGGGAGATCCTAGATGTTTGGAGATTCACACAAATTTCTTCGTTATTTCCTGGTATGTGTACACTGACCTTTCACACAAAATGATGAATATTTTCCAAGGTTTCAGACTAATAAAAAATGCAGAGTGCTAACAGAGGAATCCAAATTTGATGATAGAATGAATGCACAGGTTGATAGGTTGATTGCAAAAAAATTCCACCGATTGTGGAAGATTGCAATGTCAAATGCGGTAAAATTTCAATGATTGCGGCAATAAAATAATCAATTGCGGCAATAAAAGGCTCAATTGTGGTAAAATTCTGTCAATTGCGACAAAATTCCATCAATTGCGACAAAGTGCAAGAGTCTTAAAAAATTATAGCAATTGGGAATTTGTCTGATAGAAATGATCTCTCTAGAACAATGATGTGATTCTAGAATAGATTTTGGTTGACACCCTAGACTTTGAACATGTTTGACTCATATTGACAATGTGAGATGTAGGTTTTACATTTTGAGAACTGATCACACAATCAAGCACAAAAGACACAATGTTTTGAAGATCCAAGAATAAAAAGTGTATGTTCTCCAACTTTTCCAAGTTGCACTATTTTCACGTGGTCAAAACAGAGACAATTAGACTAATCTAGGTCAATTGGATTTAAGATGCAATATTATAGGCCCAATGCCTTGATGTTCGTTGACTCACACAACAATCATCACGCTACTATGACACGAAGATACACGACGTAGGTGCCCGTGTTTTTTCCTTTGCCAGATATTGTTGTCGTGCTAATGAAGATCTCTTTCATCAATACAATATTCTGGACCACATATGTTGGGAATCTTGGGGGGAAATTATACAACCCCTTGCACTGTAATGAAACTTGTTTGGATGTAAAACATGTAGGTCTCTAATTAATGGGTTGTAGTAAGTTTTGTGGAGTCTATCCAATCGGTTTGTACATGTGTGACTCACTTAAGAGCCTAGTTGACCATGCTGGCTACTTAGGTATACTTCACCCAATCCAGAATATCATCAACACACCTCTCTCGAGCTTGGCTAGATATAAAATGGATCTTTGGCCCGCATCTTGTTTATACACTGATCAGAAGGGTTATCGGTTTAAATTCATCCCCTGAGGAAGAAGTGATTTCCCTAGACATGCATCTTTAAAAAATTATAAAGGTTGTTAATCTAACAGTTTGTGCAAATGCACCAAAGACTCAAGACACAAGGTTAATCGATTAGGCACCAAAATATCAAGTGTGAATTGAGCTAATCATCCATACATGCACACAAGTTCAATTTTTATGCCCAAACCAATTGGCGATTTCTTGTTCAATTTTAGATGCACCAAATTAAAAGATTTTTTCTTTTGCTCAATTGTTAACAACCATGTTAATTTTATGCACCAAATTGAAAAATGAGATTGTTTTTCTCAATTTTAGACGCACCAAATTTAAAGAATTTTTTTTGCCTTTGTTCAATTGTTATCCGCCATGTCAAAAATGTTGGAGTTGATGAAAACTATCAACCCACAGCTCCCAAGAATCACCTGCATGCAAACCTATCACAAAAAGAGAAAAACAAAAAAGCTATGGAGGCCAAAAATAACAGATTGATGGAAGAGGAAACATCTTGTGCAAACAATAGAGAAAAAACTCTCAATGCAATAGCATCCTCAATTCATTAATAATTTACAAAGAGGGAATCCTTATAAAATGATACCAAAACCCTAAAAGGTTAACCCTAAGGGGGAAATATTCTAGGTTGCATAATAATAATTAATAAAAGAATTAATTATTATATGCCTAAAGTTTAGCTTAAGTGAAATAGAGATAATAAGTTAATAATTAAATCAAGATGATTTAATTAATAAGTGGAATCACTTTATTAATCTAACACCCCCCTTAAGATAAACTTAGGGAGAAGCTAAAAACCTAGAAACAACTACTGCAAGTAGGAAATGGGTCTCGAGAACAAGGCCTCATCAGGACCCAAGTACAAAAAATCTCTGTAAAGAGGAGAAAAAGGAGAAAACCTAGTGGGAAAAGCCCCTCTCCAAAAAGAGATGAAGCCTAGTAAAGGACTAAAGAAACCTCCAGGAACAAAGATCAGGTAGAGAAGACTCTAATCAGCATGAGTGCCCTAAAATGACACTGCTCGAATCAGGATGGAAAACAAGGAAAAAATTGAAACTCGAAGATACAGATGGAAAAAAAACCAAAGTCAGAAGAGTTGATCAAAAGAAGAATGTGTAGAAAACCTCTGAAGCATGAAGTTGCAAACAATGTCAAAGAAATGTTGTAATATGTATGAGTGCCCTCAAATGACATTACTCAAATCAGGATGGAAAACAAGGAAAACATCAAAACTCAAAGATACAAATGGAAAAAACACCAAGTCTGAAGCCTCCAAAATAGGAATGAAAGAAGAGTGTCCATATGGTAAATGATTCATCTCACCAAAATGAATAGGTACCCAACCACTACATTTGCCTAGTACATGAGATACCCCCCATAATGCTAAGCAAAGAGAGGCATGACAGGTACACTAAGCCAACTGCCAAGAAACATTGCATGATGAAGAATGTACAAACACATATAAATGATGGTGTCATGGAAGGATCATTCTCTTGACACTCATCATGAGGCTAATGTCATGGAAGGAACACTCACTTGGAAAAGGTAGATGGAAAACAAGGCAAACATCAAACCCCTATGAAACTTTATAATATAGTGCGAATACAATCAAACACAAAATGTGCAAGATCCCAGGCATACAAGATGACACTCTATCTCAGAGCGTTTGCAAAATAGGAAAGTGATAGAAATAGATGTCTACAATTCTCAGAAATGACAAGAAAGCTGTAGAAACATGAATAACAGCTAGAAGAGAGTCATTCCATGCAAGGAAAACGATCCCCGGACCTGAAACATCCAAGATATCCACTAGATTGCAAAAATGCAAAAAATTGAATAAAAAATATGTGGAGTAGAATGTGGGTGTGAGACCCATGAAATAAGATAGAGCATTGAATCATCTTTCTGACACCATGCAAAATTTGAAAAATAGAGTCTGGAAGAACAAGATATGGCTCCCAAAGTGCAAAATAGATCGTTGAATTTGACTGAAAAAAGGCTACAATATGGGAAAATGAAAAAATCTAACCTCCATATTTAGATAGTGCCCAGAAAGATCTTTCTGATGATATATGATAGGTCAAAAACTGATACCGTATGATCAAGATATCACAAAAACACAACAGGATGCTCATTATGAAAAAAAGGCAAATAGAATGACGGTTTCTTGGCTGTCAAATTTAACCTCACTGTCAGACCCATGACCGCTAACATTAGCGCCTGCATATGCATACATGCACATGCACGTCCTTTCCAAAAAGTTCAAGCTTTTCAAAGTTTTATAAAAAACTTTAAAAAAAATTAATAAAAAGTGTTTTTTTTTTGTTTTAAAAAAATAAAAAAATTGCTATTTTTTATTTTAAATTTTTTTGATGATTTTTCTCTTTTAAAAATGTGCATCCATACTTGTATGGCCAGAAGGACAAATTTTTTCTCCAGATGTCACGGAGGCCAAAATTGACAAATCTTATATGAAAAAATAGGTTTTTGGGCCATCTGAGCGCGATGGTGAGGTTCGTTTGGACCCAAAATCCTCCCAAAAATTGGTACCCCCCAAAACACCAAAAAATATGAAATTAAAAACCTTCTGAAAACACAGATATGAAGAACAAGGCCAAAAAACTCTCATGAAGAGAACATGGGCATGAAAGGGTGGAGCTTTGATACCATATTGAAATTGATGAAAACTATCAACCCATAGCTTTTTTGATTCTCTCTTTCTGTGATAGGTTTTCATGTAGGTGATTCTTGGCAGCTGTGGGTTGATAGCTTTCATCAATTAAAGTGAGATTGTGATGTTTTGCATACACTTTTCTTTTTAAGCACCAAAAAGATAAATAAATTAATTTTAGTTTGCTTTGTTAAAACTGTTTCTATGCCACAAGCTGAAATGACGAGTTAGTACCGAAAAACTTACAATTCAAATGAATATCATTCAACAACACCTGGATTATTAAGACCTTTAAGGCTAATGGTAACTTTGTATTTGGCTGCAAAATGCTTGAGAGTATAGAGATACCTGTTAAAAGATTCGCTTCGATCTTCAGCTGCGATTGCCAAGATTGCCTTTCATTGTGTGTAGTAATGAGCGGTTCTTCTTATGGCTACTCTTAGTGATCTAGAAACTGGGGTGCGTCTGGTTATCCTTTTTTCCATATGTCATTTGCTCAATCTTGCACAAAAATCAAGAAAGAATACACAAAAAGAAAACTTTTCAAAGATCTTTCTTTTTTTGAAAACATTTCTAAGAAAAATTAAAATAACAGAGAATAAAATCCCTGTATAATTTCAAGACCTTTGCAAAAATGTAACTTTTTTGAAAATAAATGTTGATTTGTGTCTGGAATATTTTTTTTTTAATGAAATATCATAAAAAACAAGGTAAAAATTTTAGAAAAATCTTAATTTTTGACTGTAGCTTTCTTATGTCAACCAATATCTGAAATTTGGGTTTTAGATCATAATACCTTAATTTTCTCCCTAGGGACCCATTTTATCAGAACATACCAGTTTTAAAAGATCTATTATTTTTGAAAACTAATTTCATAAAAAATAAACTCTCCATAATTTCAAGACCTTTCTAAAAATCTATTTTTTTGAAAAGAAACTCTGATTTGTGCCCAGAAATAATTTTTTTATGAAATATCAAATTTTTTTTATAAATAAATAAAAAAACTTAGAAAAATCTAAATTTTGGATTGTGGCCTCCTTAGATAAGCGTCAACCTGAAAATAAAATTTCATAAAAAAAATTCCATGCAGTTTGAAAGATATGACCAAATTTCACGTTGAGTTGATAAGAGTAGTGGGCGAAACCATGGTCGTACGACCGAGATCAAGGGATTCTTTTAGTTTTCTGCAAGTGATTATTGGGAGGTAAGCTCACACCAGGTTCACCAAAATGTGTAGATCCAATCCTGCTCCAATTCAAATAACGAGGGTTAGTAGCACCAATTTGCAATGGGAAAGCAATTAAAACTTCTAAGAACGAATCTATGGACAATAAAATAATAAGCAATCAAAGAGGAAAACAAACGAATGCAAACCACGATGCTTGAGGCTTCTATTGCTTCTCTCTACTCCTTTTGAAATGATGGATGAATGGTGATCAATATTAGTATGGGCAACGTCAGTGACTTGGGAGTGTTGAGAAAATGATATTGATATGATCACAAGAATGCTTGATGCTTCACAAGAATCCTACAGAGTAAGTGTGCACAAAGCTTGAAATCTTGGATCCTTCAAATGGTTGTGAAGGGTCGATTATATAGAATATGAAAAATGATTTGGACGGATGAGATCGATCCCATAAATTGGAGAATGAATGGTTGATATAAAAAAGGAACTGGAGAAGCAGTCAATAAACCCCACCTCTTCAACTTGGAGAGAAGAGGTGATGTTTTAGTTTAATTGAGGAGCAACCAGTAAACTCCACCTCTTCAACTTGGATAGAAGAGGGGTTGTTTAGTTAACTGAAAAGTTGATCATGAGTTACCTTTTTGAACTTGAGAAAGGATTTATTTGAATATTTAATTGATTTTTGTAATTAAAGTATTCAAACATGAGATAATTGAATTCTTTTTTATTTAGAATTGAATTATTGAGTGAAATTAAATTAATTCAATGAAATTAATTTAATTAGAAAAATTAATTAATAAGTTTAAATATTTAAATTTAAACTTTAGGAAATTGAATTTAATTAATTAATGAAGATTAATTGATTAAATAAACTTAATTATTTGATTAATTTTGGGATATGATTAAATGATTTGGGGAATGGATTTAGATTTAGAAGAAATAGATGATTAATTAATGATTAAAAAACCATTAATTAATAGATGAAAATTAGTGTTTTAATGTAAGGTAGCAAGTCTATCCATTTTAGGGTGTCTACACTTACCACAAGGGACCATTTGACCAACCTTACATTTTCTATTCCTATGGGGAGTGTAGATATAGTATTGGGGGTCACATGCCAAGGTTTCACAGATAGTAAGCTCTCATCAAATACAAAAAGAAATGGACAAAAAATATTTGGGCTTGTGAAAAATCACACTCAAAGCCAACAATTACTTTGTGGTCTTAAGGTAAATCCATCCATGACACCAAATCGAATGAAGCAAAAAGTAGACAACACAAGAATGTGAGCAATTTTGAAGTGGGACATTCCAAGGTTTTTTGAGGTTATAATCATATTATAAAATTTAGTTGAAGTAGGAGAAAAAGGATAATAAGTTCTCACCTAAATATTATGGTAAGGTGGGCGTAATGAGAGGGGAATGATTAACCTAGGTGAATGATGTGAAGACTTGTAGAGAATATGTAGGGTGAATGATGATCCTCTCTTGCATGGAGATGGGAGAAGGAAGATATGTGTAGGGTTGTCTATAAGGTATTATAATATCGCAATTTGCATATGTTGCAATTTCTTATCACATAAAGATCCCCTTTAGAGTAATAAAAGATAATTATGCAGTATGATCCTTAATCTAATTACAAATGTTCTTATTTGCTAAATACATCTAATTCTCAATCGTTAACTGCAATTTATCCTAGATGAATGTGTCACGTAGATGTTTCTAACATTATTTAGGAATCTACGATTTGCAAATTGTTGGAATGTTACACACCACATTTTGGCAATGTAGTGCCTCTATTAGCTTGCATCTATGTTGCAAATGAATCTAGACTTCCTATACCTTGTTTTAGCTCTTATTTTGGCTCTAACAATTGATCTTTGCAACAATAAATTCAACTATTCAACACAACAACTTACTATAACACTTTTTGAGCATTCTTATTTACATACTATAGTTTTATTTCTTCCATAACAACACGTTGAAGTCATTAATAATTTTTTTGAAGATTGTTGGTTCTTCCTTGTGGCATTGACATAGAGACAACTTTGTCCCTAAAAGTAGCTTGTCTTCCTTTTCTGAAGGAGTACTAAATAGTGCCTTTGAAGCAGTCTTAACATATTGTATTGTCTTTATTTGAATATAGTATATTTTTCTTTCATTTCTATTCTTATATTTCTTTTGTTCATTCTTGTATCTATATTTTTCATGTCCATTCTTCGAGATTTGTGCCCGAAAATGGCTTGGAGAGATATAAAAGCAATGTCACCTCTCCCATTTTTGCATCTATTAATCATCTTTGTATGACATCTCATCCCCATCAAGCATTCAAGGAGTAGTCAATAATATTTAAGCATTCAAGAAACCCATCTCATCATGTTGGAGAGCATAGCAATCATTAAGCAAGCATGTATTTTGTGATGTCCTTTTAGGTTTTTGTGGAGTCATGCTATTGCATCAACACTTGCGATCTCATTTCAAGAAGCACTTTCATCGACAAGGTATAAGACACTTATCAAGATTCTACTTCTAACAACACACTTTCTTTCCTTGCATGTAATATAAATTCAATTTCAAGGATAATTCCTAAATAGGGGTTTGACCGAGGCAAACCCCTTTCTCCCAACATTCTTTTCATTTTTTGTTACAAGAAGATTTGATAATCTACTTCAGATCCACAGTTTCTCCACCTCCTTTTGGCTAATCAAGGGTGCCTCCTAGTATCAGGGGCAAGTCCAATTGTGCTCTACGCTCTAGGTCACCCTCGATAGTTATTTTGGGATGAAACTTTCTGTGCAGGTTAGTCTTTGTGTTGGCTTCTCATATTTGGTCTCAAAATTTGGTTTTCCAATTTATTTTTCTTTTGCATGAAAAAAAAACCCTCCTTGCACTCTATCTTGTATTTTTTCACTCCCCTTACACAATCAACAATCCATATAGCAAAGGAAAAAACTTACACCTATTCAATGCTTGAGTCTCCCTTAAGCCCAGTGGGTTGTTTTTTTCCTAATGTATTGAGAGACATTTGGGGTGTAGGCTTCCTAGTTTGACTATCCATTCTAGTGATCTTCTCCTCACCTCACCTATTTATTCCATTACATCATCTAATTTAATTTGATGCAGTATTGTCATTATACTATTTTATTGTTTTTGACAATCCAAATGTGGAAACCTATGTAAGGTGTAGTGTTTCTTTCCTATGAACAATTTTGTTTTCTATTTTTATGAAACAAAAGTGTGCCACACAGATGTTTGCACATTGTGCCAACATTCTAGATAGAGAACTAGTTAAACTGTTAGAGAGATCCTTGTCGCTTGTAATTTTTTTTTGTTTTTGAGGTCCTAACAATGTAATTCCACTGTGTGTCCATAACAAAATGGAAGCACAACATTTCCTTAAATTCATAATTAATAGGATAGACCTAAATTTTTTTATTGCATTTGGTTCAATCTAAGTGTATTGAAGGAACTTGAGATCTTGAGAGATTGTTATCCTTCATAGTAGTTCACTTTTTACACTCTACAAATTGGTGAACCCAACGTGAACACGTCCTTTCTTAAAACTTTTTCAAGATTAGATAAGATTTTCTCATAGAATTTTTTTCATAAATATCCTTCTCTTTTTCCTTGAGGTTTGCTGGACTGTGCATTGCAACGATTTATTTTGAGCTTCATGATCTAGCCTACTACTTTTTGGAATGTAGTAGGAAAGAGTTGGTAGAATTTAAAAATGTCTGAAAAGTAGGTGTATTCACAGTCCCCTTGGACAAGGACTAATGTTTTCAAGTTAGATCCTAGTTCTTTGAGCTCTACTAAATACTCCTAGATCTCTCCCTCCTATAGATCACGACATTGCTTTAAGGGTACCCATTGAGCATGTTCAGTCTTTAGAGGAGAACGTAAGGAACTTTCAATATTTTCTTAACCAAGATTCTCTTTACATTTAGGGATCCCCTGCCATCAGGATTATGAGAGAATTACTCATCTTAGATTGCAAGGAAATTTAGCTTCTACATGCATTGATTAGTGTAGTTGAGACTCATGTACCTTTGTACACATTAGTATTGACTCAACCACCTAATGGTCAATCAAACATCATTGGTTTGCAACTAAAGGTTTTTATGGTTGTGGTGTTTGATCATATAGTTTATACTAATTTTATGATAACAAAAAAAAAACATGCCCTAGATCAAGTAGCTCGAAAAAGAATAAAAACTCCTACATTCAAAGTTACACCGTAAACAAAACAATACTACCAAACTGGATCTTTGCACAAATATGATGTAGAGAGAGAATATGCATCCACATACAATAATATGCCACTTTTTAACAAATCAAGAGGATTTTTTGTGTGGAGATAATTAATCAGTGTTCCATACAAAATCCATACAACTATACTTTTCAACCATAGGTAAAAAATGACTAGTTTTTTACCATCAAATTTGACAAGTTTTATATGAACATAGAGGTTTTTGACTCTGAATGAATGGTGATGACCTTTTTGCCTCAAACTAAACCCAACAACAATTCAATATCAAAACTTAATTATCTAAGGAGGGAGTATTCAAATCTAAAGCTTTGATACAATGTTGGAGTAATAAGGTGACTCCAAAACACACCCAAGATTCCTAAAAGACAAAAAAACTTCCACAAGAGATGGTGACAAGAAAGCTTGCTTCAACAATGAAATATTGATTGAATATTGATAATGGACATATTAAACATGCAATATGTATATGAGAGGCCTTTATTCTAAATAAAGGTGTTGAGGTAGGATTTCAACTACCCTAATATAGACATTAAATGCATGGTGAAATTATTAAATACTATGTGAATGAAAGTAAATAATGAAATATGACTCAATTAACACAACTAACTTAGGGATTTGCTTCTGTCCCAATCTTTATAAATACATTATCCATTTATTTTTCTCTTGGAAAAAACTGTAGATTGACATTGTTCCTTGAACAAGATCTTGTACATGTAATGAATATCAATTTCAATATATTTAGGTTCTGCATGAAAATCAGATTTTTGGTAGCCTATATGGTACTTCATTAACATTCTATAAAGTTGTAGCATAACTTTGTGGAAATCGGAAAATCAAATAAATTTTTTTGAATCTAGATTTCTTCCTTTCCTACTACTTTTATTTATCTATATTCTTCTTCACATAAACATAATGGTGTAGTTTTTTTTAAGTCTATGTAATAGGGCCTAAATCAAGATGAAAAATATAACCACTAGCTAATTTTTTGTCACCTACATGGCCACCCCAATCTAAATCCATAAATCCAACAAAATAAATTGAGGATTTATAGCCATAGCAGATGCCAAAGTGTATTATTCCATGAATGTACACACAAAATTCTCTTAACAACTAACTGGTAACTTTATTTAGGTTTTTCCATAAACCTAGATACTATATCACATACAAAATAAAAAAAATGTCTGGTCTAAAATGAGTCAATTAAACTAAGCTGCAAATAATTTGTTTGTATAAAGTGGCACATATAATCTTACAAGGACATTCTTTAGTAAGATTGAATCTTGATTGTAAGGAAGTAGGTGTTGGCTTGCATTCAAGAATGTTATTTTTCATAACATATCTATAGCATATTTTGATTATGAGATGAATAATCTACCATAGATTCTACAAAATTGTAGACCAAGAAAATATTGAGTTGTTCCACATCACTTATATGAAATATCTTGCTAATAACTACTTTTAAATAAGTGATTGACCCAATTTTTAGTCCAATCATGATAAAACTAATTTTTTTTTGGTGTGCACATACATACATATAATGTGTATGTATACACACATATACATCTATGTGTGTGTGTGTGTGTGTGTGTGTGTGTGTGTATGTATGTATATGTGTTTATATATATGTGTGTGTGTGTGTGTGTGTGTGTGTGTGTCACACACACACGAACCATCTACTCTCTCTCTCTCTCTCTCTCTCTCTCTCTCTCTCTCTCTCTCTCTCTCTTTGTGTCTCCCTCCCTTAAGGATTGTGTTATGGTTTACATAGTGTGTGCTCGCTATGTAAACCATAAATTTACATAGTGCGTGCGCGCTTTTAACTACATTTAAATTTACCAAGCATAAGGCTTGAATTTTCCTTGGATATCCAACCTAAAGGCTCGGATGATTCAAACAGGTCTGAGACGTGTTTTCCAGCAAACTTACAAAAAAATAACATTTTTTCTTGTATACTCCCTGTCAGGTTTGTGCGTGGTTCAATAATGATAAAATCAGATGACATGATATTGTAGATCTCTCTATTAGCTATCTAACCATATAATTTATTTTGAATTCTCATTATGTTAAGCTTTTCATCTCTAATTTCTTTTGTAAGTATGTCCGATTTTTGTCAAAAACCAACGTGTATTCATTTGGGCTTAGATTTTGGCCCGTTCATCAAATTTTAAAACAAATTACATTTTCAGAAACTAGACTCCATTTTGCACACTGAAAAAAAAAGAAGTTTTGATTTTCGATTAGTTTTCAATAATTTCTAGGGGAAGCACATAGAAATTTCACGTTTTAAGGATGTAAAATCACAAAAAAACATTCTTTCATAAAAAAATTAGTAGAAAAATCGGGGATAAACTAGGTGGTGTTAGATAATTTCTCACCAGAGCGATTAAATTTTTTTTTATAAAAAAGTTAACATTTTAGGGGGAGCACACTAGACGCTATGTTATGTTTTTTACAAAAAATAAGACCACTTTTTGTGCTCCCCCTTTTTGAGGGCCTTAATCTCCACCATTTCTAAAATAAATTAGTAGTTTAGAAACTAGATTTGGAGTAGAACAACTCTTGTTTTTGTCACATTTTGAAATTTTGAGTGTAACTATCCTCAATTTCTCGTTGAAGTTCATAGTGCTGATTTCAGAAAAAAGTGGCATCTTATACCCCATTTTTTGTCCCCCATCTTTGTACACTTACCCTCAATATAGTTTTCATTTCTTTGTAAAATCTCAGAAATGTAGGAATTGTTGTAGCTATAAGTTGTTAATGTTCATCAACACTTACATCTCTGCTAATTATGTTTTTGATTTTTGAATCATAAAATCTAAAAGCTTTTGATTATTCACTATAACCCATAAACAAATAATTTTTTTCCAATTTCCTTCTAGAATGGGAGCCCAAGCAATACACCCAAATACTTCAAAATACCCAATGTGATTGTTTCTTTCACTCCATGCTTCTTTTATTTTATAACCCTTTTCCTAGATTCTTTAAATATCTTATATAGTTGGGGAAGCATACTTTCAACCATTACAATTAATTATCTTTTTGTGGTTTAGTCTATAAGATATTATCCAAAACTATTAGATGGATATAGTGACATGATACTTTTATTATTTCTTTAGAATGGAAGAGGGCATCAAAGCCACCAAATCATCAATTGTATTGGTGTTGTTCAAAAATATGTTGTCTCTATGTATGCTATAAAGAAAAAAGTCATTGTTCATGAAGCTTGATCTTTCTAATCCTTATGACAAGGTCTACTATAAACTTTGAAAAATATCTTATTAGTCTTTAGTTTATATAATAATTGGGCTCAATTGATTATGGATTTTTGTACCACTATTTTCTTTTACATCATTATAAATAGGTCAACTTATACTATATTTTGTTCAGAAGAGGTATGTTTCAAGGAAATCCTCTTCTAGTGAAAGGACTTGAGAAATTTTTAAAGCACATAAATATTGTGGATCTATATATATAACTTTTAGATTGTACAATGAATGAATCCACTCTCTCGTATTTATTTCACGGATGACACTTGTTTTATGGGAAATGCCACTCTCGAAAAAGTTATTACTCTTAGATGAATCCTCAACATTTTTATCAATGCATCTAGTCATCTCATGAATGAACAAAAGTCTTGAGTTTTATTCTTACATATAGACCATAGTAATTGCAAACATATTTCTAGTACTCTTCATTTCCAAGTTGCTTCTTCCCATTTCAAATATTTTTGGCACGCCCTATTTCTCCTGCTTTCCTTGGGAAGAAAGAGTAATTCATGTTAGTTGGATTTTGCTCAATTTCACGTCACTTAACACATAGATACCTTTCTTTGGTTGGCTATATAATCCTTAAAGAAATTGTTCAATCTCTACCAATTTATAGATTCATAGCTCTTTTAGCTGAAAAAAGGAATATTTATGGTTTGGCCCATAAGATGAGAAAGCTTTTCTTAAAATGAAAATTAAAGAAAAAGAAATGACATTATTTAATGAGATAAAATTTGTTAGCTTAAAGAGATAGGTGTTTTAGGTATGGGATCTTCCCTCATTAATATAAAGCTCTTGTTGTCAAACTATATCAAAGATGTTATGTGGGGAAACAAGAACTATGGGAGATAATTCTTAACCTAAACATGGATTTAGAGAATTATTCTTGCATTCTAGGATGTCAACCATTGAGAAGGGCTCTCAAATATGGAAAATAATGAATTTAGGTAATAGTATTGTTAAATAAAATTTCTTTTGAATTGTGGGGAAGGGTGACCATGCTCTTTTCAAGGATGATGCATGGGACAAACATAAACCACTTTGTGTCTGATTATCTGATCTCCTTGAATTAAAATATAAATATGTTAAAATTGTTTGGAATTATGTTTTTGCATTTTAATTTGAGGCCATGAAGGATAGTTTGGGGACTTAGAAATGGAAACTTAAAAGATCTTTATCTATCCTTCATATTGATTGATTATCTGATATTTTAAATTTTCATAAGGTTTCTTTTCATGGACATTTAGGTTTTCATGAATTATTTTTGAAAGGTTGTAGTATCTACACAATACAAATCGATTATAAAACTCTTTTACTAGAAGACCTAAAATTCAAGAACTCTAAGATTTGGAAAGTGGTTTGGGATCCTCAATCTTGGTGAGAGGCCGATAATTTCGTATAATTTGCAGCTTTTAATAAAAAAAAATCTTTCACTATAATCTTTAGAAACATGGCGTTATTGTCTGAATAGATATATCTTATATGTTCAAGATGAAGAGTTCAGAAGTCATTTTATTTTAGCTTATCCATTTTCCACTTTTCTTTTTTGTTTATAGTTTGAATTTTTTTGGGAATCCATGGGATTCTAATGGCGATTGTCATTACCTTTTTAATCTTCCCTCGCATGAAAATGTCATTATCGTATCTAGATAATTTATGTTTTAAGGCACTTGTTTCCCATAGTCACACAATCAAACATTTTCGACGAAAGCTTTTGCATTTTAAAGCCATAAAAGAGAACAGCTGAAAGTACAGGACACTGTAGGTTTAATCTGAAAATGAAACTCAATATATTATAATTGTCAGTGATTGTTTGTTTTCATAGGATCCCTTCACATAGATGCCTCCTAAAGATTTGTCTATATTAGTTACTCTTACAAACTGAAAGACAGCAGTCATAGTACAAAAATAACAGTAACAGCACTTAGGATAATGCTGTAATCAGTCACTGCTTTCACTGGTATCGTTATTGAGGCTTCTCATTCTCCAATATTTTTCTATCTCCTCTCGTTTACGCCATGGAAGCCTCCCTGCAATCAGTGACCACCTGCACTACACTTAAAATATTAGTTTTACATATATATAAAAGAGAAAACAACAACAATCCCTTCTTATACGTACACATTTTATGTTTGCTAGAAAAAGATATCATGTAAGAAAAAAAACATTGGGAAATGCTCTCAAAAGTGGAATCTTTAACGGCTATGTTCAAGAGGGAGTTGATAGAAAAATAAAAATAAAATTAATTGATCAAAATCCATAGTTGAAGATTCATATTGATGGGATTACTGAAATAAAGGTTGTGGTTTGTCTTATAAGACCTTTGTTTATTCTAAACAATTCGTTTCTTATATTCTATAGTCACTGATCTCATGAATGTAAATAAAAAATTTCACTCACTCATTCATTCATTTATTGAAATATGTAATGCACTTACTTGACATGACACGAAAAAAATACATATACAGAAAATAAGTTTTATGTAATTTCACCTGTCACCCAAAAGCCTATGAAGTCTAAGAATCAAGTCCTCCTCAGCCTCAGAGATGTGAGAGCAGTTCCAGTCCATGCTTCTCTTGCTGCTATCTGCGTCAAGCATGCACCCACAACACAAAAATCTCATTCTAACATCAAATGTCCTCATCACTACAACTTGTGATAACTCTATATATTAACCATCTCAAGTTAAAACATCAATATTTGGGTTCACATTCTATTATCATCATCACAAAATAAAATATTATTCATAACAATGATCTGTGATAATTTCATATATGAATGACATCAAATTTTCTCTATCAACATTTTAGATCGCATTCTATAATCTATTATCAAAATAAGAATATTAAAGATAAAGAGACCACAATCATACAATAAGACTGTTAGAAGAGGAGAGACCGTGATCTATAATAGAATGAGTGTTAAAGGAGAAGATGCTGTTATTTCTTATAGAATAAGAGTGGTAAACGAGAAGAGGCTGTTATTCATGGACACGGCTATCCTCCATGTCAAATGCACTGTTGACCAAATTTAAAAAAATGGAAAACACAACAGATTTTCGCAAAATTTTCAGCATTTGTTCTTCATGATCTGCATATTTTGTGGTAAAAAACCACAAAAAACTTGAAAAAAAAAAGGTATGTTTTTGTGAATCTGATTTTTTTTTTTGGTGACTCTTTTTTGCCTTTCGTGCATTTGACATGAAGATTATTCAATATAATACTAGATGCGAAGAGGCTGTAAGGATAAGATAGAATGTAATCCAAAAGAAACTAGAGAATTAAAAAAAAAAACAAGATTTGAACAACTTCAAATATGGTTGACAACATACTCAGAGAATCAGTTTCTGCTTCAGAAGACTGTTTTTCTTCAAGCTTTTCCATGTGTGCCATTTTGTCTGGAGGAGTGCAACAGTTGGGAAAATGGTGTTGTGAAAGAGAAGTAAGGAGTGAGAATAAATAGAATATTGTGAAGAGTGTGAGAATAGACTAGAATAGAATGGAGGACCAGTAGGCGTGAAATGCAGATAGATAGATGGAGTCTTGACCAGATGCTAAAAGTAGGAAGTGCGTGACATCTGACATAGACTGACACCAAATATATAGTAATATTTTACACACTTCTCCTCGCCTGTCAGTGCACTGTTTTTGTCTCAAATCTTCGTTATCCGATTTCCCTCTGCCAAAGGAGCTCATTTTTCTAGATAGGGAAGGTGCAGAGGTATTGGCTAAATAGCAGACTAAAACGTAAAACATAATAAGGAAGTTGAAAAAAAAACTAAGTGTCTCCCTTGGTAAGAAATACGTTTTAGTTTGCTGCATAGGTGCAGACCTAATCCAGGGTGATTGGAGTGCATAAGGGCCGTCAGGTACAATATCTGTGTCCTGAAATCTGAGCCACTTGTTTTTGGGGCATGTGTCAAGAGTTGACTGATATCATGCTAAAAGCCGGGTGTGTCGGCGCTACAACCTTTTACATAACAATCGTTAACTTTTCCATACATTTTTCCACTCAGAGACGTCGAGTCCATAATAAATATTAAGCAATCTTTTCCATTTGCGTAAGACAAGGACGGTTCTTTGATCTCAGCTTCCAAGACAAACATTAAAAAATGAGTTTATTAGCAATCTCCCATGAGTGTGTGATAGAGTTTTATAAACTAGCAATTGCACCTTGGTGTGCAATGGGTACCCCTAAAGGTATGAAAATGTTTGGTCTAAATATTATTGAATATTAAATTTAAATAAAATATTTAATCTATAATATGGCAAGAGATAAAGTGAGGAGATATAGAGAGAGGGTAGGAGAGGGATTGGTAGAATGGGGGAGAGAGAATAGATTGAAGTACAAAAACTATGTAGGTTTAAAAAAGAAATTAGAAAGTCAAGGGTTCATCAAGCTCTTTATTATATATACAGTAGTAGGGCTTGATGAGGACCTTACTTAGAGAGTGCATCATAGTCTTCACATTTGAGATGATATCTTTAAGTAGAATTAGACAAGGGTGGAATTTTGTGACTCTAAAAGAAAAGAAACTCCTTGTAATAAAAATGGGGCACCAATTTCTAAATGTGGTTATGAAAGGGGCATACTAGCCAAGGGAAGTGTGATGGAAGATGGAGAGAATATTAGAAAGTGGTTGCAAATAGCACATCGTCAATTTGTAGTGGCTTATTGGCAATATCTAGACAAATCAATTTGACAAGAGCTAGAGGTAGTGAATGACACTTGTCGTAATATCATTAAAAAATGTGGTTCATCATAGGCTTGAGATAAGGAATTATAATAAGATAGTATATCAATCAGTGATCAACTTAAGTCTCCTTTTCTTAATAGTCACTCACTTTTTGGGTTTCTTATTCTCTTGTGTAGTTTTTTTAGTTTTTTTTTTTTTTCCCAGTAGTATGCTCATAGACATAATTTTTATATTGTACCTAAAGTCATGTATCCAAGCTTCATGCTGATGGGGACACTCACTATCTTAAGTTGTCTAGTCTCTTAGTAGTATGCTCTTTGTACAGATATTGTTTGCATCTCTAATTGCATGTCCAAGCTTAATTCCCATAAGAAGATTTATTGTAGGAAAGGGTCCCTAACACAATCTCTAATTTATTTATAAAATGTAAAGGTTTCAAAAGACATACAAGTTTTCTAAGTACATGTAATAGTACTTGAACCATGCCTTTTTATATCCGAGTAGAATTATTAGATACAATAATCAAGAACAAAATAAAAAGGTCAAAAAATGATAAGACTACAAGAAAACATGGCTATAATTATGTAAAACCATGTTGATATGTACAAGGACATAATTACTTCCTGCAGTGAAAATGACAGTTCTAAAAAAGGTCCAAGTTTGTTAAGAGAATCTAGTCAATAATAATTGCATACACTATTTATGGGTAAGAGCACAATAATCTGTCACCCCTAAGGACATTTTGGGGTGCAAATTTGCGCTAGTCTCGGCCGAGTAGAACTCGGCCGAGTCTAACACGGCCGAGTCCTCGTGGGCGCCACGCAGCGCTGAGTGGCGCCTACGTGGTTTCGCACTCTCGGCCGAGAGGTACTCGGTTGAGTTTACTATTCATTTAAAAACCCCGAAAATAGCCTGCTAGCCCCTCATTTCAACTTTGAGGGGCTAGAATTCAGCGTGTGGGGTGAAGGTGAAAACTCGGCCAAGTATCAAGTAGGTACCTTTTTTTTTTTTTGGTTTTTTTTTTGTTTGTTTAAATGTTTTACTGTATTTATGCATATGTGTAAAATGATTTTTTTTTAATGTAGCATTATAATATAATTGTTTTTTTCTTCATTTTCTAGAAATAAATTTTTTTAGGTTGAATATAATTGATTTTATTTCAAAACATTTAAATGCAAATCCAAACTTAAACTTAAATGCAAACTCAAATTCTGAAACATAAATGCAAACCCAAATTCAAAATTCTGAAACATAAACGCAAACCCAAATCCAAAATTTTGAAACATAAATGCAAACCCAAATTCAAAATTCTGAAACATTTATACGTGTAAACTTTAAATCAGGTAAAATCATATAATTTAACCATAACGTAAACTAAAAACATAACTATACATACTGATGTTATTTCAAAACATTTAAATGCAAATCCAAACTTAAACTTAAACGCAAACTCAAATTCTGAAACATAAACGCAAACCCAAATTCAAAATTCTGAAACATAAACGCAAACCCAAATCCAAAATTTTGAAACATAAACACAAACCCAAATTCAAAATTCTGAAACATTTATACATGTAAACTTTAAATCAGGTAAAATCATATAATTTAACCATAACGTAAACTAAAAACATAACTATACATACTGATGTTATTTCAAAACATTTAAATGAAAATCCAAACTTAAACTTAAACGCAAACTCAAATTCTGAAACATAAACGCAAACCCAAATTCAAAATTCTGAAACATAAACGCAAACCCAAATCCAAAAT
>MU224432.1:1924467-1954344 GCA_018584345.1 Thuja plicata | reverse complement strand
TCCTTATAAAGGATGTCGAAACCCTAAACGGGCAGCTGCTAGGAAATAGAAACTTTCCTAAAACTAAAGAACCTGCCTAAGTGAAACTTAAGCACTAAAGAGCAATTGCTAAATTACTCTAACAAATGTTTTACTTATAATGATTTGGCGGGAAGTAAACTCCCTGATTTACAGTATTTTTCACAAATAGAAAAATAGACCTTAAAATTTCAAAAACATATTAATTTTGGTTCAATTTTTTAAAAAAAATTATAGGCATATAATTCAGCCTATTTCACACATTTCATTAGTTTACATCATCTTCAAATTCTCAACAGAAATGTGAATTTTATGCCCTTGAAGTTTTACAATTTTGGTGTTGTCGTCCTTTTCCTTTGTAAAAGGGTGACAAATTATTGTGCTTTTATCCTTATGATTCAAACCAGTGTTGTAAAACTCAAAATTAGAGCAAAAACAGAAATCAAAACTATTTAATTATTTTCTAATAACATACAACAATAACAATTAATTGTTGCTTTCAATTTCTAGTTAAAATAACCTTGTAGCATTTAAATTGAGGCAACATTATACAACACGACAATGAAAAGACACATTTTGCATTAGTCCAATCATATAGTAAGGTACAACTAATTCTAAGATAATTATAACATAGGAGTTCAAGTTTATTGCACATAAAGAATATGAATATTTAAGCCCCATCTTCTTTTTCAATAAATAAGATATTTAAAATTGGAACAAGTTAGGGGAAGGGAGCTTAGGTTATTCTTCACAAAAAATGACATGACTTGAAAAACACAAATTTACATAATTCAACACGTTCTCATTCAATTTTGTTACATTTTTACAATATATTGGAGGTCGATTAGGAGGATTACACTTGAGTAATTTTTTTGTGAAAATCCATTGTGGTATATAAAAATGGGATTTTTCATGGTTGCATATAGAGGTGTTGTTTTGCATGGAGAATAGTTGTGTCTGGGGAAGAGCAGCAGCAACCAAGCACATTTTGATAGTCATGTAATCCTTGTACACCCAACCCTCTAATTACTTATTCTAAAGGAGCCAAAAAAATGATCACTACAATCCCATTAATAAATTTCACATGTGCCAATAGTCGATCATGTTTTAGCTTTCTTGGTTCATAATTGGCCCATTTGTGCACAACTATTGGGACACTTATGCACAACTTCTAGGACATTTGTCCATAAGCAATGGTAATTTTGAGGGCATGATTATTGGGGCATCTTTAAGTAGGTATTGGGCGACACTTTGAAATGACCACTTTTTTAACCCTTCGATATTTAATGAAACATACATGGAACTTTGTTAATACCTAGAAGCCAAAAAATATTATTTAAGTGTCTAAGTTGCATATGTAGACAACAAAAAACAATTTTCAAAAATCACCGTATAATTTAGGCTCTACAAATGTGCAAAATTAGCTATAACAATTACTGATATGCTTACCCTATAAGACATTTAAATAATAGCTATATACTATTAAATTAGCAACCTTGAAATATTTTGGAGCATTAAAAACTTGTAAAAATTAAATTAAAAATTCTAAGTGAGGACTAGTTTTTGTTTACTTTGTGGATGTAGCAGTAATATGCATGATCTACTTCTTCTGTTTAAATATTTTTGAGTAAAATTACTCAATAGAATTATGTAAATTTGGGACAAACAGATGAGACAAATGTAACAATTTATAACCACATACAATTGTCTACAATAGTCATCTCTTGAATTGGGCTGTGGAATGGTCTAATAATATGATTTCCTTCCTATAGCCATATTTTAGCTCTACAATATTGATCAGAATTATGAAATCAAATTACAATACCTGGTGTGATACCTGTGGTATTGTTAAGTTCAATGTAAAAACCATGAAGATTAACAACAAAATTGCAAGCCAAAAAGTCACTCATTCTATTCAAATTAGATTTTATACAAATCTGATGGATTCCAAGGGTCATTAGAACCCCTTGGAAATGAAATGAAGAGTCCTCATAATGTTTATTAAAAATAAACTATTAAAAACTACAAAAAATTATTAAAAAACTATATATAAAAATAGGCCCACTTGGAGAAGGCATAAATTTCTAGTACTAGCTCCAAATTGCGAGTCATTTACTCCATTGGAAAGGTCTTCAATAAATATCGAACCAAAACTGGGAGGCCATATCAAGACCTTCAAAAATGCAATTTACTAAAACATAAAAAATACCAAAAAATTGGATTTCTATATTTTCCCAATTCCATCTTGGACTATGCTCTAATCATTCCTCCCCCCTTGAGAGGCAATGGGCCCCATTGCACTAATATGATACAACAGATGAGGAAATTGTTCTTCAATTTTTTATTTAGTTAACCACTTGCCTTGATGAGAATGTTGACCAGCTCGAACCACCCGATAAAAAGGAATGTTCTGATTTCTCAAAGTCTTTAAAATTACTTCAGTAATATGGTCACACCAGACTAGAGCACTAGTAGATGGATTTAATTCTATAGCTTGAATGTGTTCAATAGCTTGGGAAATGTCCAGCAAAGGAGGAAAATAGGGTCTCAACAATTCCACATTGAAAAATGGATGCAATCCCCAAAATGATGGCAAATTAAGTTCAAAAGCATTCTCACCAACTTGTTTCACAATAGTATACGGGCCGTAACGAAGAGAATGAAGCTTCATGTTTGGTCTGTGAAGGCACTCTTTCTGAAGATGTAACCATGCCTTGTCACCGATATGAAACTGATGAGGAGTTCTATGTTTATCATGCCTTTCATTATACTTCTTATTACTTTCCTCTGAAATTTCATGAACTTGTCGTTGTAGGTGTCTAATGTTATCAATGAATTTTTCTGCTTTATCTACCTCCTTGTTAGCATTCAATAGACTATCAGCTTGTAGAATCAGTAGTGCTACATCCATATGTGCCAATGGTTGATACCCAAGACAAAACTCAAATGGACTATGCCCTGTAGTACTATGGAGTGCACGATTGTAGCTATTTTGCACGTAGGGTAAGCTTTCATCCCATGTGTGAGGATGTTTTGAATGATACATCTGTAAGATATGAATGATCATTCGATTCACCACTTTTGTATGCCCATTTGTTTGGGGATGAAATGTTGTGGACTTTGCCAACTTTGTGTCCATTTTAGCCCATAGTGTAGACCAATAATTTTTGATGAACCTGCTATCCCTATTAGAAATAATGCTTTTTGGAAAACCAAAATGAACCCAAATATGTTCAAAAAATAACTCGGTAGTCTCTTCTGCAGAAATCATCTTTATACATGCCACCATGATAGCCATTTTAGAAAACCTATCTACCAAAACATATACACAATTATGCCCTTGCCTGGTAGTTGGAAGCCCAGACATAAAATCCATTGAAATAGACTGCCATGGCTTATCGAGAATAGGTAATAGTAAAAATAGACCCAACTTATGGTTTGTTGGCTTTGCAATTGCACAGGCTGCACAAGCTTGTATATATGAAATGATATCCTGATTCATTTTTGGCCAATAGAAATACTTTTCAAGGATAACAGTAGTCTTACCAATATCAAAATATCCCGCAACACGACTGTAGTGAGCTTCCCATATCATTTTCTTCCATTCCTTGGTGGGTACACATATATGCCCAACAAGGAAAAGAAACCCATCCTGCAAGTGAAAATCAGAGACAAACTTTCCTTCTACCAAATTACTATAGATGTTAGCAAAATTAGGGTCACTACCATATAGTTCTTGCCAAGTGGATCATTGATGACCACATGAATCCAACACCATTATCAAACCTGGAATTGGAGGCCTACTCAAATAATCTTCCACTTTGTTACTGCTTCATATTTTATGACAAATTTTGAGGTGAAATTGTTGTAGATAAGTTGACCACCTTTGATGTATATCATTCTACAACTTCCCTTGTGTTTTCAAGAATTGAAGAGGTTTATGGTCTGTATGTATAACAGTTTCCTTTCCCAGTGTATAATGTTTCCATTGTTTGTAGGCCTGAACAATAGCATACAACTCCTCGTCATAGGTGGGGTACCTATGTACTGTATCAGAAAAAGTTTCACTATGATATGCAATGGGATGCCCATGTTGCATGAGTACCACACCAAGAGCATAATCAGATCCATTTATTTCTATATCTCAAATGATTGTTGCAGATCTGGGAGGACCACTATTGGTGCTGAACATAATATTTTCTTTAACTTCTCAAATGCTCGTTGCTTTTCCTTTGTCCACTGAAATTTGCTTGTGCTCCACCCTGGTGGTACCCAAAATTTTGAGAATTTAGAAGTCCCAATCCATTATCAAGAAGAAAGTTTCTCCATACTAAAAAAATCAAAGGAAGGAATCTTTATGACACAAATAAATAGAACTAACTAATCGAAGCCTTCACAAAATGTTGGAATTTCAAATGTCTACAAAAATGATGCCGACAGAGGTTGAAGATGGTCTAATTTTAAAAATCTAAAACTGACCCAGTTCGGAAAATCAAATTTCCTATCTCTAACAGAAATATTACCTTTACACAAGGTGTTTTGGATTTCCGTCCAAAGCCAAATCCAAACGTTAGGTAGTTATTTTTTAGTTAATTTATTGTTTTTTCAAAATAATTTGTAATAAGGTTTGTGTCTTTTCACCATAAAGAGGTGTGAAAGCTACTCAAACACATATATATACATAATGTAAAATGTAAAGAGAAGAAAATACAATATAATACAATTTCACATATTTGGATAGTTTTGGATCAACAAGTATAACATGGACCTAGATATACTATTTTTTTTTAAAATCAAATAAAGATAAGTCATGTTTCTCTCACATGTGCAATTGTTTCATTATCATTTTACAATTAGTCCCTTGGATAAATCAATAGAACTTCTTCAAAGTGATAGTTTTATGTATATGCTTCCTGATCCGGTTCATAGTCTTTATTATCAGTTGGTTTTCTCATTTTGCATGGTTAAATTCTGTTGATTGAGGTCTCAATCAATTGGTCTGTCATTTGAGAAGTAATATCCTTTTGAATTATCTCTAAACTTGTTTCAAGGTTGCATGTTCATTTCATAACACCTTTGAAGTGATAAGTTTTCTTGTGAAATTGTCTCTGAGGTTGAACATAAGATTGGAATGATATTGACTCTATTGCCCATGGTTGATTCAGGGACTGGTCTTTCTTGCTTATTGGATTATAGTTATTCAGTTCATTGGTTATAGTTTTGTGATATCTTATCTATTTGTTCATTTCAAATTACATACACTTTTACTAAACATTCTTTAAATTACTTAAAGTATTTCAGTTTACAGTTCATGATATATTGCTTTCAGTTAGATTTATTTCAAGTGCCTTTCCATACTTGAGAGAGAAGGTTGAAGTGTTTCTTATCTGTAATAAAAAGCCTTGTAACTTGAAGGATAAGTCAAGGTATATACCTACCAGCCTTGGTTTTGCAGAGCCAGAATTGTAGAGGGTTCAACCTTGCCTTGGTTGAATCTTGTTAGTTGGACAAATAACTTGGGTTTCCCAGCATTGGATTGGCAAGTCCATAGGAAATACAATCTGTTGATTTGAGCACCAACATATTGGCGACTCTACTGGGGAGTTGTTCAAAAGAACATTTTTGTATTTTACCTAGAAGCTCTGGTGATATATTTAAGACTCTACTGGGAGAAACAAACTCAGAAAACAGTAAGTATTTTCCTTCTGATAAGAAGGTGGTGACTCTATTCAATAAAGCATTTCAGTCAGTGACTTTATTGAGGGAGAAGACTGAAAAAGAGATGATAGTTTTCTTCTTTGAAAAGGGAGACAATTTTATTCAGGATGTCTCAACCATTTCAGAGAAAACATTTTATTCCAGATGGAATTAGGCCATTGGATTTTAGAGAATTTTTATGTAATAGTAATAAGTTGTTTTCACATCTTGCACAAGTTGTACCAAGGTTTTATGGTGAGTATGATGAATTAGAAAGATGACATTTAAAAGCATTATATTTATTCATAGAAGATTATGAAATTGATGAAGAAGGCTAGGTGATGATTCTATTTTCCAAGACATTCAGGGACTATGCAAGAAAATCATATGATTCATTACCTACACAGTCCATCTCATTCTGGAGGCAGTTTGAGCAATGGTTTCTTGATGTATTTCATGATGCAAGTGAAGAATAAAACATGTGTTACGAAAATAATATGTGCTATGATTAGGAACCAAATTATATTATGGAACAAAAATCTTAAATGTCCCCTTTGGATACATTCTTTAGTTTGGAAAGATATAAAGGTGAGCCTGCAATACATTTGTTCATGAGAATGATAAAGATCTATCCAGAAATACCTTCAGATTTCAGGCCTTTGGGATGGGAATTAATGGATAAACTCCATGAGTTAGGAATTTACCATGATTCTCAACTGATAGTTTTTCTTGAGCAAATATGTGAGGTATTGAGGAAAGAAAAGAATGATGATGTAGAGGAAGAAAACTTGGATCAGGTTGAAAAAGAATCTATGCATGGTGATATTTGTATGGAAACAAATATCAATGACCATGATAATGAGGAAGAAGATATTCTTAGTACAAAAGAGCTTTCAGATTTATTAGACATTGAATATCAAAAACATGTTCAAAGAAATGGTGAAAAGTTATTCTCAATGCACCATGATAAGAAAGTTGACGAATTAGTACATACTCAGGGGGTACTAGATGAAGAAGATGATAAATTCCAGGAATCAAATAATGGAGATGAAATAGAACAACATACAACATATGAACACGAAGAAGTTTTAGATGAAAGCTCTCATGGAGATATGCCTGAGTTATCTATATCCATGAATCCATTATTTGAAGAATACTTTCTATGTAATCAATTCCATCAACATCATGATAAAGAAAGTGGGCCCAGTTATCATTTTGAAGATGATGAACTCAAAATATGTATGGGGAAGTGTATTCAGAAAGTGAGACATGCATTATTTCATCCTATGAGAAGTTGTATCAAACATGTGAAGATGAGATGGAATCAAACATACATAATGAGGAGAATGTGTTGAGGATTAGTTCTAAAAATTATCTGAGTATCCTATCTGATCAGATTCTTAATACGAAGGAATTTCCTGAATGTTAGTTATCTCTAAATCCTTTTTGTGAAGAGAAACAACATCTTGAGTATACGAAAGATTGTGTACATAAAGGTATCCAAGAAGAAGAGCTTAATCTAGTTACTTGTAGGGTTGATCAAATGCATGGGGATCTTCAATTTAGCAAGGAATACAGTGCACCTGTTGACTTTTCTAACGGTAAACAAAAGTCAAAATGTGTTAATAAAGAAATGAATGTTGTCCATGAGAATGGTGGCATCGTATTTGGGAGATCCTAAGTATTACATGATCACAATTATGTGTTCGATAGAGGAAAGAACTAGTGCTCATTTTTTTGGGGGCCTGGGGCCACTCAATTTCACTTTGCATCAGATTAAGTGTGGATATTTGGTCTACTTCTCCAGAGATAGCTGGAATCTTGCTATTCTCATAGGGAGCATACATCCCCAGAAAGAGCCACTGGTGGTACCCTAAGTTTTGAGAATTTAGAAGTCCCAATCCATTATAAAGAAGAAAGTTTCTTCATACTAAAAATTTCAAAGGAAGGAAGCTTTATGACATGAATATATAGAACTAACTAATCGAAGCCTTCAAAAAATGCTGGAATTTTAACTTTCTACAAAAATGATGCCGACAGAGGCTGAAGATGGTCTAATTTTACAAATCTAAAATGGACCCAGTTTGGGAAATCACATTTCCTATCTCCGACAGAAATATTATCCTTTCATGAGGTGTTTTGGATTTCCGACCAAAGCCAAATCCGAAAGTTAGGTAGTTATTTTTGAGTTAATTTATTGTTTTTTCAAAATAATTTGTAATAAGGTTTGTGTCTTTTCACCATAAAGAGGTGTGAAAGCTACTCAAACACACACACACACACACACACACACACACACACATATACATAATGTAAAATGTAAAGAGAAGACAATACAATATAATACAATTTCACATATTTGGATAGTTTTGGATCAACAACTGTAACATGGACCTGGATATACTATTTTAAAAAAAAATTAAATAAAGATAAGTCATGTTTCTCTCACATGTGCAATTGTTTCATTATCATTTTAAAACTAGCCCCTCAGATAAATCAATAGAACTTCTTCAAAGTGATGGTTTGATGTATATGCTTCCTGATCCGGTTTATAGTCTTTATTATTAGTTGGTTTTCTCATTTTGCATGGTTAAATTTTGTTGATTGAGGTCTCAGTCAATTGGTCTGTCATTTGAGAAGTAATATCCTTTTGAATCATCTCTAAACTTGTTTCAAAGTTGCATGTTCATTTCATAACACCTTTCAAGTGATAAGTTTTCTTTTAAAACTATCTCTAAGGTTGAACATAAGATTGGAATGATATTGACTCTATTTCCCATGGTTGATTAAGGCACTGGTCTTTCTTGCTTATTGGATTATAGTTATTCAGTTCATTGGTTATAGTTTTGTGATATCTTATCTATTTGTTCATTTCAAATTACATACACATTTACTAAACATTCTTTCCATTACTTAAAGTATTTCAGTTTATAGTTCATGATATATTGCTTTCAGTTAGATTTATTACAAGTGCCTTTCCATACTTGAGAGAGAAGGTTGAAGTGTTTCTTATCTGAAATAAAAATCCTTGTAACTTGAAGACTAAGTAAAGGTATAGGCCTACCATCCTTGGTTCTGCAGAGCCATAATTGCAGAGGGTTCAACCTTGCCTTGGTTGAATATTGTTAGTTGGCCAAATCACTTGGGTTTCCCAGCATTGGATTGGCAAGTCCATAGGAAATCCAATTTGTTTATTTAAGCACCAACACACCCCTTAGTGATTAATTAAGAGGCCATGATATATGTGAGAAACCAAACACAAGTCTGCAATAGAAGTTGGCTAAGCCGAAGAAGGTGTGAAGCTCTGTGAAAGTTTTAGGAGATGGCCAATCTCTGATTATTTGAATCTTTGTTGGGTCAACATGAATACCCTCAGTATCAATGATATACCCTAAGTATTGAATAATTTGCATACCAAAAGATCACTTCTCAATGTTGGCATAAATTTTATGTTTTTGTAGAGTTCAAAGAACTTGTTCAACATGTTGCAAATGCTCAGACAAAGTCTTGCTAAAGATGTGTATGTCATCCAAATATACAACCAAAAAAGAATCAATGAATGGTCTAAGAATGTCATTCATCAACCTCATAAATTTGGTTGGGGAATTTGTTAGGCCAAAAGGCATAACCAACCATTCAAACAAACCTTAGTTTTAAATGCAGTCTTCCACACATCTCCTGGATCAATCGGTACTTGGTGATATCCAGACTTCAAGTCAATTTTTGTAAAGAACTTAGCCCCCCTATGTTGGTCCAAAAAATCATTGTTTGAGGGATTGGATATCTATTTTTTACAGTGATTTTGTTCAATGCCCTATAATCAATACAAAGTATCCATGTCCCATCTTTATTTTCAGCAAGGACAATTGGACTTCCACAGTGTGAAGCACTTGGATGAATGTGTCCTTTTTGAATCAACTCTTGAATTTGTCTCTTGATTTCATAATTTTCCAAAACTGACCTCCTATATATTGGCACATGTGGTAGTGATGTTCCTGGGATTAAATCAATAGGGTGCTTGACTTGACAGTGTCTTGGAACTCCCACTAGTCGTTTAAACACACTATGATATTATTTCAAAATTGTATCCATATGATTTTTTTGATTTGCTGTTGTGGTTACCTTAGCATGTGTATTAAGGACAACTGATTTTGTTTGTTCAGGACAAATCATGAGCAGAACAAAAGCTTAATTTTGAGCAATCAAGTGTTTACATTGTCTAACACTAATTAAAGAAGCAGTTTGTGTTGGACATACCTCTGGTATTCGATACCTCTTCCCACCAAGCTTGATTGTAACATTCTATGTGGTCTAGAATCATACACTCCATGCCTCTGATATATGTATGGCTTCCCCAAAAAGACATCACATACATCTAGCAATGCTACATCACATATCACTTCATCCTTGAAAATTTTGATTGAATATGTACACTACTGCCTAATGCTCAACCCTAAGAAGTGTGTCTTTGGGGTCACATCAGGAAAGCGATAGACGACACTGTTGATTTATTTGAATATCTTGTCCCTCATTTACCCATCCCATAGAGTATGGTTGTGGGTGTCTTGTCACTTTCAAATTTATTTTTTTGATTGTCTCCCTAGAGATCAAATTCTTTTGGCTCCTACTGTCAACAATAAAATGTAGAGGCTTTCCATCAACCCACATCTTTGAATGAAAGTCTCTTTTCATCTTCACGAGGCAATACTTTAGCAGTTGCAACTATGACATATGGGTTTGCTTATATGAAGGAATCATTCTCCTTTTTATTAGAAGTATCTATTGGTGATGATTTAGGTTCAACTTCCTCTCCTCGTATTTCTATCATCATATTTTTAATACTTCGACAATCCCTTGTATTATGGGATGGGGAATTATGCATCTCACACCACATGTTTGTATCTATTTATGTATTTTTAGTAGCCCACCATGTGTTCTTAGGTCAATTTGAGTGAGGTTCCTTGGTCACCTATTTTCCTATAGATTTATTGCCACCTTCAACCCTTGGCTTATTATTCGCAAAGTAGTCTCTCTTCCCTTTCTTCTTGAACTTCTCTTAAATTTTTGTAGCATATTTATAGGCAGTTAAATTCCATCTCTGTTTGAATATACCCATGAAGTCCACTACGGCATTTTAGAATTCGATGCTTCTCTAAATCCTCATTACCAAGTTTTTTTGAAAGTGAATGGAATGTATTGGTGTAATCTTGCACAGACTGATCCCTCTTCTGTCAAAGCAACTTCCATTCTATGTATTTATGTTCATATACATCCTCAAGAAAGTATGCTTCTTTTATGTATTCCAAAAATTCTCCCCATGTGGGTTTCTTATCAAGAGATATTCCCAAGTTGTCTTCATTAGATAATTCTCGTTCTTTATTTGCTAATTTGGCTTCCCATGCTAATTTCACATGGGTTTCAGCTTTGAGGAGAGTAAATGTTATTTTTTCTACATCTGAGAAATTATTTACAGAAAAGTATCTATCCAATTTTTATAATTGGTTATCAACAGCTTCAACATCAAATTTTCCTTCAAAATTTGAGATGTCAAAATTTACCTACACTTTGAAAGGGGTATTTCCATGAAATAATTTTATTGGTCTAGAGGGTTTTTTATTTTGTAGAAGGCATGAAAATTGACTCATCATATCCTCTCACTTCTTATTTAAAGCCTCTTCCACCAACTGGTTAATAACATCGTATGACATCTTCGATCGTGTGCATCTCAAAGGTGGATATTTTGACAAAACTTGTGTATCCAATCCTAATCTTTGGTAGGAGGACCTTGTGTAAATTGGCACAAAGGAGTGTTCCTATTCTTATACCACTTATATGAATTATGAAATCATATTACAATATCTGGTGTGATACTTACGGTAATGTTAAGTTGAATGTAAAAGCCATGAAGATTAACAACAGAATTGCAAGCCAAAAAATAACCCATTCTATTCAAAATTAGAGTTTATATAAATATGATGGATCCCAAGGGTCACTAGAGATCCTTGGAAACAAAATGAAGAGTCCTCACAATGTTTATTACAAATAAACTATTAAAAATTACCAAAAAATATTAAAAAAACTATATATAAAAATAGGCCCACTTGGAGAAGGCATAACTTTCTAGTCCTAGCTCCGAATTGTGAACCGTTTACTCCGTTGGAAAAGGTCTTCAATAAATCTCAAACCAACATTGGGAGGCCACACCAAGGTGAGTCCACCCTGAGGTGTCAAGGCTCCATAATGCCCTCGAAGACCTTCAAAATTACAGTTTACTGAAACATAGAAAATATCAAAAAATTGGAATTTAGTATTTTCTCAATTCCATCCTGGACTATGCTCTGATCAAATATATTCAAATTTACATCCTTGTCTATCAACATAGAACACAATACAAATTTAATTTGGCGCATACAACTTCCCTCACACATTAGACATTAAATTTCTTCTTTAAAAATCACTTCTTTCAAGTCCACAACCATTCACCTCTCGATTTCATTAGATAATTAAATTTTCTATGGTTCCTCAAAACGCACACATCAACAACCAATCTGGAAATAGTATTGAAAGTTTATCTACTATTTTGAGATATTTAATGGAAAATTTCAATACTGATGAATTTCAAAATTTTATAGAAAGTGGTTGATAGCTTTTTGGCTCCTCTTTAGGAATTTGTAGAATTCACCAGTATATGATACCTAGAAGTTTGTTTCTTAGCCTTTAGGGAATGGTTCCCAGAAATGAATCATGTTTTTAGGTGACAAAAGTAGCTCAATATGACTCATATTCATTTTCTAAGTACCCAACTCCAAGAACTCACAATTATAGGGATATCTCATTTATCATAATGAATCAAACCTTCATGTAATAAATTTCAACAATCTAAACCCTCAAATGCATAAACACGGGAATGATCTTAAAACCCCATACTAATACCCTGCACTAATAGTGAATGAACCCGGAAAAAATATTACAAAAATCCATAAAAAAAAGGCAAATGTAAAGTTTTTGAAGCTTCAAAACTTACAAAATAGAATGCCTTGCCATCCAACCAGGTTATTTCGAACTGTCAATATACACTACCTGCAAAGTTAAATATTTAATCTATTGTACTAGTAAGAAACTTAGTAGACGGTTAGACAAATTGTGTAAAAATGATTTTAGATGCCTTGCACAACTCAAAAGTGATTAAGTTGTGAAAAAACACCTCCATGTAGTCTGTGATGTTGATCAGAGGGAGAGGAATTGTGGTGCTCTTCTGCTCAAATCAAATCTTTTTGATACATCCACATTTTTTAAAGTTTCTCCCAACATTTCTCAATTCTACTACACAAGGAATGCATGTCACGGGATTTCTAGTTTTTTTCTGGCTGACATAATGTGCATGTTCACCATCATCAAAATGTGAAGATTGTTGAAGACAATTATTCAATTGTGTATTTTCATTGATGTTACACATGTATATACACTTATGTAGTGGTTTTACACCAATGTCTACATTCAGACCGAGCACAGTTGGTAAACAAAATGAGTTGAGGTCGGGCATTGAAGAAGTTCAGTGTTGACCAAGTTCACTCGGGAATTTTAGTCTTGGTTGGGCATTCAGTTGCAGCCGACTAACAATGATTTATATTATGTAATTAATGGTTATATGAGGCCGACTGTATTATGATTTATCATTTAGAGTTTATTCAAGCCAAATTGATAAGGCTTACTGTGTATTTATGAAAGGTCAAGTTTGGATTGAATGTGTGGCGTTGTTATCTAATTGTGGAAATGAAAGTGAAAAGGAAGAAGTGTGGAATTTTGTGACATGAAGAGTGAAGGTGAAATTAGATGGGATTCTGATTAAGTACACAACACTCGGAGCTGCAATAGAATATCTAATCAGCAAGGATTCAGTTACAATCAAATAGAGATTTGAATCAGCAAAGAAATTTGCATACACATACAAGTCAATCCATTGTTACTTTCTAACAATTGTAGCAGTGATCAAAATCTCTTAACAGAGTAAACTTAACTGTCTTTTGTAAATCCTCTCACAAGGTAGCATTTCCAGATTGAAGTGTTGAAGACCTCTAACAAGGCCACTCCTCATAGGGTGATTGAATCCTTTAAATAGGTCACACCTAACAGTGTGTTATTGTAACATTTAACAGGGTTGTCTCCTAATAGGGCTCACTTTAGAAGAGTGAAAAATAGTGAATAGTTACATTGGTGGTTTTTCCCATATTGGGTTTCCACGTTAAATCTTGGTGTCATATGTGTACTTGTTACTTGTTTTATGTTTTATTTTTCTACACTTAATCTCTAAGTATAATTGCATTAAAGATTTCTTTGACACCCGAGTTACAGAAGGAACACCCGAGCTACAGAAGAATATCTTAACTAACCCAAGTAATAGTATTAAAGTATTTAGACATCTAAGGGACAAGGATTTGTTTTGGAGTAACTGATTCACCCCTCCCCTCTTAGTTACTTATCTCATTTCCAACAATTGGTATCAGAGCTTCAAGTGCTTTCAGGAAAGGTTTCAAGGCCTAAGCTAAAGATCAGAGATGTCTTATAGGAGGGAGATCCCAAAGCTAAACAAAGACAATTTCCTAGCATGGCAGGAACTGATGAAGCTACATCTATCTACTATTGGAGATGCTGGTTTACAATTCTTAGAGACCAAATATGTTGCACCAACAGGGACTATGACTGTGGAACAGATGATGGAACAGAAACTTCATAACATCATGATGATTGACATAGCTTCTTCACTCAGCTATTCAGAATTTGATGAAGTCAAGTACTTCCCTACAGCCTATGATATGTGGAAGAAATTGCAGGACATTCATGCAGGTGATGCAAATGTAAAGAGAGCTAAAGAAGAAAGTCTAAGAGGACAATTTGACCAGATGAAAATGAAAGAAGGAGAAGATATCACAAAATAAAGTGAAGGAATCAAGAAGATTGTAAGTGCCATCAGAGCAGCAGGTGGGCTAATTGAAGATACTACAGTAGTCAGTAAGGTACTCAAAACTTTACTTCCTATCTATGCTATTAGAGTTTCAGCCATTCAAGAAATGAGGTGCAACAAAGACATTACTTTGGATACATTAGTGGGAAGAATTACAACCTTTGAGCTGCACAATTTTGACAACTATTCTCCTGTCTCTAGCAATCTTGAGTCAGCATTCAAAGCTAAATTAAACCTTGGTAAGAAGGATAGGTACTCTAAAGGAAAGCAGATTGAAAGTGGCAACGATGATGAATCTGATGATGAAGATCTTGACATCATTGAAGCAATGCTTGCAAGAAGAGATGCAAAAGGAAAATACAGAGGAAAGATACCATTGATTTGTTTCTCATGCAATGAGGTTGGTCACATTGCTGCAAAGTGTCCAAACAAGGAAGACAAGGATGAGAGGAAGTTTAACAAATTCAAAGGCAAGAAATATTTCAATAACCACACAAGCTATAAGGATAAAGGCAAAAAGTATTGTTATATTGCAAAAGATTCTGACAGTGATGAAGAAGAAGAAATGGTTTATATTTCCATTAAGGATGAGTTAGATGAGAAAGATGAAAATACTACACTTTTCTCACACATCAATAAGAATGATACTTGGATAATTGATAGTGGTTGTTCTCATCAAATGACTGGTGATAAGACAAAGTTTGAACATCTTGAATACTATGATGGTGGAAGTGTCAGTTTTGGGAATGTTGAACCTTGTCCCGTAAAAGGAAAAGGTTGCATTGTTCTGACAGAAGGAATCAAATGTAATAATGCTTATTGGGTTGAAGGATTAAGGAGAAATCTACTCAGTGTAGCACAGCTAAACAACATTGGCTTCAAGGTAGAATTTATGAATGGTAAGGCCAAGCTCCTAGATGGTAAAGGGAACCTAGTTGGAACTGGCAGGCAAACAAAAGGTAATTTATTCTATCTTGATCTCACTGAAGGTTCAAGCTTTATTGCACAAGTAGAAGAAAGATGGTTATGGCATAAAAGGTTGTGTTATGTGAATTTTGACAATCTGGTAAACATAAGAAAGAACAAAAGAGTCAGAGGTATTCCTATCTTGAAGAAACCCGAGTTAGCAATATGCAAACAATGTCAAATTGGGAAGATGAGAAAGACTAGCTTCAAGAGCAAGAATTACAATACTGATGAAGTCTTGGAATTGGTACATACTGATCTATGTGGACCAATTGGAACAACAAGCTATACTAGAGAAAAATATTTTATTATGTTTGTTGATGATCATTCTAGAATGATGACTGTCATGTTTCTCAGAGAGAAATTAGAAACTTTTCATAAATTCAAGTGGTATCTTGCAAGAGTTGAAAAAGAAACAAGATAGAAACTAAAATGCCTAAGATCTGACAGAGGAGGAGAATTCATTTCTAATGAGTTCAATGAATTCTGCAATGAAAGAGGAATCAAAAGACATGTATCTGCCCCTGGTACACCACAACAAAATGGAATAGCAAAAAGGAGAAACAGATCCATTATGGATTGTTTCAGAACCTTAATGATTGAAAAGAATGTTGCTGCCAAATACTAGAAGGAGGCCATCAGCACTACAGTGTTTACCTTGAACAGAGTTCAACTGAAGAAAGGTAGTAATCAGACACCTTTTGAATTATGGTATGGCTATAAACCTAATGTTCATTATTTCAAAGTATTTGGAAGTAGATGCTACATCTTGAAGGAAGTAAGAAATGGGAAACTAGATGCAAAAAGTGATGAAGGAATATTCCTAGGTTACTCATGTAAAATCAATGCATACAAATGTTTGAATCTTACTACTCATAAATTCATAGAGAGCGTACATGTCAAGGTTGATGAGTTTCCAGAAAAATGCGAAGAGAAGAGCAGTAAAGAGCTTGAAGACTACATAAAATTTGTATATCATGCACCTGATACTATACCTATGACTCAACCAATGGTGATGGGATAACATATACTAACACAAAATGTACTACCTGAGTTGAAAAATATGCAACATGAACTGCTAGTAGAAGGACCCGAGTCACAGACAGAGGGACCTGAGTCACAGACTGAAGGACCCGAGTCATAGACAGATGAACCTGAGTCACAGTTAGAGGGACCTGAGTATCAGATAGAGGAACATGAAAGAATGTTTGAGAATGACTGACCTAGTGGATCAAGTCCATAATCTGGATTCAAGGATCCAATACTTTCTAGATACATGAGAAGGCATCATGCACCTGAGAAAATAATTGGATAATAACAAGAAATAAACTAAAAGGTACATGCTTATTAAGTGAATTTGAACCTAGAATTGTTAAAGATGCATTAAATGATGAAAGTTGGATAGAGGCAATGAATAAAGAGATTGGGTAGATTAAGAAGAACAAAACTTGGACTCTTGTACCTAGGCCAAAGGGAAAGAATGTGATTGGAACCAAGTGGATTTTCAAAAAAAAGATGGATGAAAATGGGAAAGTCTCTAGAAACAAGGCTAGATTAGTTTTTAAAGGATATGCTCAAGAAGAGGGTATTGACTATGGAGAAAATTTTGCTCCTGTTGCAAGAATTGAGGGAGTCAAAACTCTTCTGGCATATGCTGCACATAAAGGATACAAAGTATATCAGATGGATGTGAAGTCTGCATTTTTGAATGGAACCTTAGAAGAGGAAGTCTACATTGAAAAACCAGAAGGTTTTATTGATCCCAGCAGAAGGAATATGGTTTGCAAGCTACACAAAGCATTGTATCGACTAAAGAAAGCACCCAGAGCCTGGTATGAAAGATTACATAGCTATCTATAAGCATTGTATTTCAGAGCACCAATGATAATAGTAGCTTGTACATCAAAGAAGGACTATCGAACAATATATTGTTAGCAGAGATATTTGTTGATGACATATTATTCACTGGTTATGATGACCTATGCAAAGCATTCTCTGTAGCTATGAGCAAAGAATTTGAGATGTCTATGTTTGGTGAGATCAAATTTTTTGTTGGTTTTCAAGTACATCAAATGAAGGATGGTATCTACATTAATCAATCAAAATATATCAAGGAGATACTCAAGAAATTTGGTATGGAAGATTCCAAACCTTTTGGAACACCCATGTGTACTGGACAAAAATTTTCTAAGGATGATGATTCAAAAGAGGTAGATCAAACCAATTATAGATCCATGATTGGAAAATTGCAATATGTTGTGCACACCAGACCTGATATTGCATTGGCAGTTGGTATTGTTGCAATATTTTCAGCTAATCCTAGAGATAATCACCTAATGACAATCAAAAGAATTATGAGATATTTGAAAGGTACTGCAGACTATGGTTTATGGTATAAGAAAGGTGGAAAATTTGATTTAAAAGAATTCACTGATGTTGATTGGGTTGGAAGTGTCAATGATAGGACGAACACCAGTAATGGATCTTTCTTTCTTGGAAAAAGGTTAGTGTCTTGGACTAGCAAGAAACATAATTGTATCTCTTAGTCCACAACAAAGGTAGAATATGTTGCTACATCAGTCAACTGTTCTAACATCATATGGATCAAGTAGCTATTTTTGGGAATGAAGGAAGAGATAAAAGAACCAGTTATTATCTACTGTGACAACACTAGTGCCATTAACATCTCAAAGAATCTTGTGATGCACACCAAAACCAAGCACATAGTAATAAAATATCATTTCTTGAGGGAATTAGTACATAATAGAGAAGTAAGGTTGGAATACGTAAACACCAAAGAACAAGTTGCATACATATTCACAAAACCCTTACCTAAGGATGCATTCTTGTATCTTAGAGAAAAGCTAGGGGTACTTCCCCTACCTAAAGATCACTAAAATACAGTTTAGTGATGCATCAACCCGAGCGACAGTGAGAATCTTCCAATTGATGTAGATATATCAGAGCCCATTATAGATGAATTGGTACATTCAAGTACATTACAACTTCAAAGAGAAATAGTATTTGTGGAATTGGAGTCTTTGGCATCTGTTGTCAAAGAGGGAGAGTTTTCTATAATACATAAGGATCAGAATGAAGCTAAGGACATTGTCAGAGGGAGAATCAGAAGGAAACTAAGGACATTGTCAGAGGGAGAATCAAAATGAAGCTAAAGACATTAAACAAATTTTCTATTGCTCCATAGTTCTTTGTATTATGACATGATGTGTTGCCATCAATGCCAAAGAGGGAGATTGTTGAAGACAATTATTCAATTGTGTATTGTCATGAATGTTACACATGTATATACACTTATGTAGTGGCTTTACACTAATGTCTAAATTCAGATCGAGCACAGTTGGTAAACAGAATGAGTTGAGGTCAGGCATTGAAGAAGTTCAGTGTTGACCGAGTTCACTTGGGCATTTTAGTCTTGGTCGGGCATTCAATTGCAACCAACTAACAATGATTTATATTATGTAATTAATAGTTATATGAGGCCAACTGTATTATGATTTATCATTTAGAGTTTATTCAAGCTGACTTGACAGGGCTTACTATGTATTTGTGAAAGTTCAAGTTTGGATTGAATGTGTGGTGTTGTTATCTAAGTGTGGAAGCGAAAGTGAAAATGCAGAAGTGTGGAATTCTATGACATGAAGAGTGAAGGCAAAATCAGATGGGATTCTGATTAAGTACAAAACACTCAGAGCTACAATAGAATATCTGATCAGCAAGGATCCAGTTACAATCAAGCAGAGATCTGAATCAACAAAGAAAGTTGCATACACATATAGGTCAATCCATTGTTACTTTCTAACAATTGTAGCAGTGATCAAAATCTCTTAATAGCGTAGACTTAACAGTCTTTTGTAAATCCTCTCACAAGGTAGCATTTCCATATTGAAGTGTTGAAGACCTCTAACAAGGACACTCCTCACAGGGTGATTGAATCCTTTAAATAGGTCACACCTAACAGTGTGTTATTGTAACCTTTAATAGGGTTGGCTCCTAACAAGGCTCACTTCAGAAGAGTGAAAAATAGTAACTAGTTACATTGGTGGTTTTTCCCATATTGGGTTTCCACATTAAATCTTGGTGTCATATGTGTACTTGTTACTTGTTTTATGTTTCTACACTTAATCTCTAAGTATAATTGCATTAAAGATTGCTTTGACACCCGAGTTACAGAAGGAACACCCGAGCTACAGAAGAATATCTTAACTAACCCGAGTAATAGTATTAAAGTATTTAGACATCTAAGGGACAAGGATTTTTTTGGAGTAACTGATTCATCCCTCCCCTCTCAATTACTTATCTCATTTCCAACAAAGACATGATCGAGTTGTGCAACAAATTTAGTAGACGATTGTGGACATCAAAGTTCTGAAAATAAATGGATTGTTGCTACAAAAATATTTTATTAATTGCCACAATATGACCACAACTCTCCAAAATTCTCATTACATTCATAATCAATTTTGGCTAAAAAGATGAATTTGTGAAGAATGTTATGCATGCTAAGATAGTGGAAATCATAGTAATATTATTTGCAAAAATATGGAAGCATCTGCAAAACACTTAAAATGTCTTGTAAAGTGCCTGAGGAGGATTTTTTAATCTAGTTAAGAGTGTTTGATAAATATATACAAAACCCTATTGAGTTTTGAGATCTCATCCATGATTGGGGTAGCAAAGTTGTGAGTTCATGATTACCAATTTGATTCAATGTTCCCATCTGGACCGGATTGCCAATTTTGAAGGTAATTTCAAATGATTTGGAGTCTGACTTGAAGTCACGATGTTTGGATTTTCTTGAACACTCAAACCAAATGCAAACATAGTATTAAAATTTTCCATTTCTCTCCAAACACCCGATTTCCTAAAAAGTTTGATATTAGAGTAAGATTTCCAATAAAATTTGAATTACTTTGAAATGTACGGGAGTCAAAGGAATCTCTTATAAGGTTACCTTATATACGAACTCATTAAAATAAGTCACAACCATATTTCTTTAGGGCCCGTTTGTTTTGCAGAATTGACTAGGAATTGGCATTTCTAAATTCCCAAAATTTTCAATTCCCTGTTTGGTTCCAAAATTAAAAATTGGAATAGGGTTATGCGAATTCTAATTTTGGGTCATTTTGAGCATTCCACAATTCCCCCTTTGTACCTGGAATTGGAATTGAGAGTATTATTTTGGGAAGGAAAATGCATTCTCATTTTTGTGTCAATAATGTATATTATATTGCTATAAGGATGTGTGTGTGTGTGTGTGTGTGTGTGTGTGTGTGCATGTGTATGTGTATATATACATGTGTGTGTGTGTGTGTATATATATGTGTGTGTGTGTGTGTGTGTACACACATGTGTGTATATATACACATGTGTGTGTATATACACACATGTGTATATATATACACGTGTGTGTATACACACATGTGTGTATGTGTATATATATACACATGTTTATGTGTATATATATGTGTGTGTGTATATACACATGTGTATATATACATGTATGTGTATATACATGTGTATGTGTATATACACACATGTTTGTATATATACGCACATGTGTATGTATATATACATGTGTGTGTGTATGTGTATGTGTGCAAAAAAAAAATTCCAATTCCAATTCCAGTTTTGTGGAACCAAACGCAGAATCTGCATCTTCTTTGTCATCTTCTAGGTGAACCAAACAAGAGAATTCCATATTCTAGAATTCATTTTGAGAATAGCAGAATTCCAGAATGGATTCAATTCTAGAATTGGCAATTCTAGCATGCACAAATTTCGTGAAACAAACAGACCCTTAGGGTTAAGAAATGACACTTACCAATTTAGGTCAGGGACCCACCTCTTTAATGTTTTAATTTATTTTGCACTGAATTAGGTATTATTCATGTGGGAAAGTGAAGAGGTTTTAAAGTGATCATAATCTCTCAAGAGTCAATTACGAGTAACTAAAAAGGCTGGGTTAAGGCATTATTTAAGTATGCCCTAGAAAGCTAATAAAAAGGGGGGAGAGTTAGAGAATTTGATAGAAGGGAAATTCTTTTTTGAAGTCTATGCTCAGGGAAAGTTTTTTTTTTATTCCATCTTTGTAAGGGAAAATACCAGTATTTTTCTGAGAAAAAAATTGGATCTATTGTAGAGAAACAAAGACTTTGAACTATGTAATTTTGTTCAAGAAATAAAGCGGGGATTCTAAGACTTTGTGTTTATATGTTCTTTTTTGTGGCTGTGATTTTCTTAAGCCAATTGCATTCATTCTTGGGAAACTTTATTTTTCATGGTAGATTATGTGTGTGGATGGTCTATGATCTTTGAATCGTAAGTGTATATACAATCTGAAAGAGATGTTTGTTATATCCCTGGTTATTTCATGTGGGTGTTGAAAAGGCTTAGATTTTTTATCTCAGTCCCTTGGTTTATAAATTTTTTGATCGCCTTTGTGTCATAGTTATGAGAAGATGCTATTTTTGTCTTTCCTTCTTTAAGTTTAAAAGCATACCCCCCAAAAAACCAAATTACATCATAAGGACTTGAACCTCTAAAATCTAGTGGAATATCATCTGTTTAATAGAGATATATCCAACTGTTAGTTCTTGTTTGTCTTTCATTTTGGGCATTGTGAGTCAGTTTTAAAGATTATTTTGAAGGACAAAAATTTGAACTAACAGTAAGACAATTTCCAAAGATCACTAAGCCAACAAACACCATTTGTGGAGAATGTCAAAAAGGAAAGCAAACAATAGTCAGCATCAAGAGAAAGGAGTACTCATCTACAAGACCACTTGACTTAGTAGACACGGACTTATGTGGTCCTACAAGAATAAGAACCTTGAATGGTGAAAAATACTTCATGTTGTTGATTGATGACTTCTCAATAATGACTTGGTAAACCTTCATACTGGACAAGTCACGAGGATTTAAAAGATTTAAAATCTTTAGGAAAATAGTTGAGAAATAAAGTGGATGCAAGTTGGAATATTTGAGATCAGACCGAGGAGGAGAGTCCACTTCAAATGAGTTTGAAGGGTGCTATGAGAAACATGGAATTAAAGGCAATATTATGCTCCAAGAACTCCTCAACAAAATGGTGTGGTGGAAAGAAAGAATATGACAGTTAAAGAAATGGCAAGAACCATGTTGAATGAAGAAAATATGAATGATGTCTATTGGAAAGAGGTACTCGATACAATATTATATACATTAAACAAGGCTCAGCTTAGGGTGAACAACAAGAGGACATCATATGAGTTATGGTATGGTAAGAATCCTTCATTCAAATACTTCAAATTATTCAATAGAAAATGATTCATTAAAAGGTATGAAGATGGACTTGGTAGTTTTGATGTAAGATGTGATGAAGGCATCTTCTTGGGGCACTCAACACATAGCAAGGTATACAAGTGCTACAACAAGAATCTCAAGAAAATGATTGAGTGTTAATGTTAGAGTTGATGAAGATATACAAAAGTCAATACCAAATGTTGAAAATTAGATTGAAGAGTCATGTGATGAAGAAGATGAACAATCTAGAAATGAAGGAGCAGCTCCTAAAAGGCCCCCAAGTAAGTATTTGCAAAAGTATCATCCTAAAGATTATATTATAGGCAACAAGGAACGAGGTGTGTAAACAAGAAGAAGACATACTACAAACAATGAACAAGTCAATCGTTTCCTCTTGATTAAAATGGTAACAAGGAGCTACAATGAGACCAGCAAAAGTGTGGATTGGGTGAAGGCAATGCAAGAAGAGCTACAACAAATAAAGAAGAACAAAACTTGGGATTTGGTACCAAGGTTAGATGATAAAAATGTTATTGGCACTAAATGGGTATACATAAAACAAAAATCAATGAAGATGACAAGGTAATTATGAACAAGGCAAGGTTAGCATGCAAGGTGTATTCACAAGTAGAGGGCATAGAAATTGAATAAACTTTTTCCCTTGTTGCAAGACTTGAAGTCATAAGAATGTTTCTATATTTTTCATTCTACAAGGGGCATAAAGCATATAAAATGAATGTAAAGTCAACGTTCCTTAATAGAAATCATGAGGAAGAGGTATATATTGAGAAGACTGAAGGTTTTCAATTGTATGAGAATGTATATTTTGTGTGCGGGCTAAAGAAGGCATTATATGGCTTAAAGAAAGTACCTAAAGCATGGTACTCAAGGATGGAAAAGTACCTACATCAGAAAGGCTTCAAGAAAGGATGTGTGGACAACAAATTGCACATAAAAGTAGAAGGAAATCATATCATTGTTGTTGTTGTTGTTGTCTATGTAGATAACATTATTTCTGTTGGAAATAAGTATGACATGTGTAAGGAGTACGCTAACCAAATGCAATAATAATTTGAGATGTCAATGTTTAGAGAGATGTCATACTTTCTTGGTTTACAAATATCACAATTAAATAAAGGTATATTCATATCCCAAACCAAGTATGCAAAAGACATGTTGAAAAGGTTTCAAATGGATGATAGTAAGCCTATCAGCACCCCTATGGTGACTAGAAGCAATTTGAGAAATAATGTTGAGTCACATGATGTTGATCAGACCATGTATAGATCAATGATTGGTAGCCTATTGCATCTAACTGCCTCTAGACCAGACATTGTGCAAGTCGTATGCATGGTGGCTAGGTTTCAAGATACCCCAAAGAAATCACATGTAAATTTTGTTAGAAGAATATTTAGATATTTGTAAGGTACTTTATATTATGGCTTATGGTATCCCAAGAATGATGATTTCAATCTAGAAGCCTTAACAGATGTTGTTTGGGTAGGATACATTGATGATTGGAAAAGCACTAGTGGTGGTGCTTTCTTCCTTGGTGGTAGATTGGTCTCAAGACACAATAAAAAGAAATAATTTATCTCCTTATCTACTATTGAAGCTGAGTATATAGTTGTTTCCACATGTTAAAGCCAGATTCTCTAGATGAAGAAAACACTCAAGGACATCTAGGTAGAGTATGCATATCCCATCTCTAGAAAATGTGACATTTCAAGTGCAACTAATATTTCCAAAAATCCTATCATACATTCAAGAACCAAGAAAATATCCATAAAATATAATTTCTCAAAGGAGAAGGTAGCTGAAAAATAAGTTAAAGTTGAATATGTGAGCACTGGTGAGAAAGTAGTTTATATCTTCACAAGACCATTGCCTAAAGACACCTTTGAATATCTGAGATCAAGGCAAGGAGTAATTCCTTTCTCTTGTATCACTTAAGTACATTTAGATGATATTGGTTTGGGGGGAGTATATTATTTCTATGATATATCCCTGAACAAGTTTTCCACTCATGTAGGTTGAAGTGTAAGGTTGGATATACCTTACACAACTTTCTATGCCTGTGTTTCTATTTCATCTAGCTTTTTGTGCTTACTTGTGTGACATCCATGAAGTGATTTCATATCCTCTTTTTTTGTGAATGGTGAAAATTTAAAGATTAATGGAGTGCCCTATTCATCAAAAAATCAAAGAAACATACAATCTTCACTAATTAAATTCAAACCCTTTAAAAAATTAATGTACTTATCTTGAATGATTAATTTCTAATAATTATTATGCTGCTATACTCACATAATTGATTATTATATGCACATAATTAATTGAAGAGTATATATCAATAAAAACTCCATAGAATTTAAATAATTTTCATCTATTATTTTAAATTATAATTTTTTTATTAATATTAAACATATTGTCTTATATTATTTTATCAATATTAAAAATTTAAGTTATATTTGAAAACATGAAAACATCCTTTTAATAAGAGAATGAATGGTATTTTTTTTCCTTTAAAAATGTTTTAAAGTAGTCTCTCTTTGCTCAATCACCTATTTTACAATGTCACTTTGTAATTTTTAGTATTAGTTATATAGCTTCAAATTTTCTTTACAATTTGTGAATTGTAATGTAATTTACTATTTTCAAATTTACCTTAAAGTTATCATCAATGATGTGAAAATTTGCTTGTTTCAACTTATGAGCTTTAGATGGTTTTTTCTTTCAATGCTATGAAATTTTGTTAAAAATTTCCCTTTTATGTGATGAAATTTAGCTAAAATTTGCTTGCACTCGAGGGATTTTGCTTGAAGTTTGTTAGAGATTGTTGTCAATGTTGTGAAATATGATACAAATTTGGTTAAGTGTTGTGAATTTAACTAGATTCCGCTTTCATCATTGTGATATTTGACACAAATTTTCTTTTAATATTGTAAATTTTGATGGATTTTGTATTCAAGGATGCAAAATTACTTGGATTTTACTTTCTAACATTTTAAGATTTAGTCACAGTTTGTCTTCAATGTTATCAAATGCTATTGAAACTTAGTTGAGGTTTGAATTCATATTTAGCAATTGTTCAAAATCTAGTTCATTTGTTATATAACATACAATTAAGTTTAGAAAAATCTATTTAAAAACATTATCTAAAATAAAAAATACAATTTATTTAAATTATTAAAATCTGAAGTCACTCATTTATGCACTATTTTCATGTGTTACATTTTGTACTTTTATGATGGATCTATTGAAGCATTTAGATTCTTTATTTACTATTTATTTTCCTATTTTCAAAAGCATTCCCATACAAGTTTCTATTTGATAAACTTTTTTTTAATTTACATTTTTCTTTAATATTTTCAAATTTATATCTCCACATATTTTACTTAGAATTTTTTCAAATATATGTATACTAGTTTACTATTATCCTTATAATGATTAACTTCTAATTGTAGAACATTAATTATTATTATCATATTAGAACTTTTTATTCAATGCAGACCTATAGTCTTCTAATTTATTTCAAATTTGAAAACAAATTACAAAAAAAGTAGCATATATTTGAATTTGTTATGTTTAAATATTGACAATTTTTTTTACAGTTAGTAGTGTAGTTTTGGCATTGTCATTCCTACAATTATAATGATTGTTTAGTATTGATAAGATTGTTTTTGGGTTGGAAAATATACAGTTAAATTTATAAATATCTTAATGATTGTATATTTTGAATTGATAATATCTTAAGCATTCTAAATTTTAGAATACTTATTACTAAATAAGAAAGTGTTTATTTTGACAAATTAGAAAGTCTTCATTTTACATTTTTTATAAACAAAAAATTGTTTAGAATTGTTCTAAGTTAATCTACCTAATTACTAGTCCCTCTTTCCTATCTCTTAATGATTGATTGATTTGGATATATGTAGGGGAAAGGGACCACTAGTGGCTATAGCTAACTTCGCGCACTCAATTGAGGTACCAAACGATGTCAAATTTTGCCAAATTTATTTTGTTTGTTATATATACGCCTTAACTGCTTAAAGCTAAGGTTTGAGCTTCTCACCAATAATGGTCCACTCCACAGAAGCCGTTATGTGCACATACGTCTAAAAGTGGTCAAAAAAGGCGTCGACCAATAGTAAACGCATTCATCCTCAGTAGTAGTTCATAAAGCGGTCAATGTTTTTTTTTAAACCCCCAACATGAAATATAAAAAATGCCTAATTTAAAGTGTTTAAGCTGTTCGGTTGATTCACGTGTTCTTTTTTGATGTTACGAAAGTGGGGGCACAAACATTCCCTTTCACTACATGTGGTTCATTGTCGGCCACGTACATGTTAAGATTGGTGCCCTAAAAACATACATTTTCACCCATTATCATCATTTTTCATTCCTCCTGCCATAGTTTTTGGTCCGCACTGCTCAACAACCATCGTCGTCAACTGTTTAGGTAACGTCTTCAGCTTCAATCATGCTTCCATTCTTGTATTCACAACTACATATTTACAAAATGATTGTCCAATGCCTTGTGTTTCATTAAAATGTTAATTTCTCGACGAGGGTCTCTTTTTCTGTTGATTGATTATCTGTGTGACTAAAGGGTTACATTACAATGATGAAATCTTCTTCTACATTAGTCCATCATGCTTTACGTGGCTTATTTTATCATCATTGCTTCAAATGCCAATTATTATATTAAAAAAATTATTATTTCATAAATGTCATAGAGGGTTTAATTCTTGTGGTGAATGATTATCTCTGTCCATATATGGTTTCATTAAAATGATGAACTTTGCTTTTGCATTCATGCATTTTGCATAGGGTTACATTAAAATGATTAAATTTGCTTCTGCGTTAGTCCATCATGCTTTATGTGGTTTTTTTTGTCATCATTGCTTCCAATGTCGACCATTATATTAAAATATTTACTATTTCATATATGTCATAGAGGGTTTGATTTTTGTTGTGAATGATTATCCGTGTCCATATAGGGTTCCATTAAAATGATGAAATTTACTTTGACATTCCTGCGTTTTGCCTTATTTTCTCCACATTTTCTCATAAGTGGTCGATCTTATTAAACTGATTACCCCTTTCATATTGGTCATACAGGGTTTAATTTTTCTGCTAAGTGATAACCGTATCCATATAGGGTTACATTAAAATGATGAAATCTTCTTCTGCTTTACTCCATCATGTTTTATGTGGTTTATTTTGTCATCATTGCTTTGAATGTTGACCTTTATATTAAAATGCCCCCAATATCAAATATAGAATATGCCTAATTTAAAGTGTTTAAGTTTTTGGGTCGGTTCAAATGTTCTTTTTTGACGTTAGGAAAGTGGGGGCACAAACATCCCTTTTTATCTTGTGTCATCATTTCTACAATGATTCTATGTTGTGTCATCATTTCTGCTTTCTTTCTTATATATATATATATATATATATATATGCCAAGTATCAGATGCCTATTTTATTCTTTTCTCTTAGTACATAATTATCTATTTCATTCTTATTGTGTAGCTATATGTATATGGATGCAATCTGGACGGTGATGGAATTAAACCATGATTATCTCAATGCCTTCCATCTCATTCAAATGTTTATTAAGGGTTGCATTAAAATGCTACAATGTTGTAGCCATGTGTGCACAATTACATATCTGATTTATTTGGCCCTGCAACCTTATTGCCTCCACTATGCAACCTTCAGGTAATGTTGCACCCATCAAGCATGTTTCCTTTCTTGTATGTATAGTGAGGGAATTGAACAATGATTATCTGTATGCCTAATTATGTTTATGTCTACATAATTATGTGTGTGTGTGTGTGTGTGTATGCATATTTAAGAATATGCATACATAATTGTATGTATGTATGCATAATTATGTGTAAGTTTCCAGAATTATATATATGCAAGCATAATTATGTTTATGTATGCATGATTATGTATATGTATACATCACTATGTATGTATATGCATCATTATGCTGGCATAATTATTTATTATTTTCAATATTGTTACTTTGTTTTAGGCCTTCTCAATGGATAGAACATTTGGTATTGAATGTTGTCATTTGGAGTCCTTGGAAGATCAGTGCTCCAGATTATTTAACGTGCATGATGACGACATCAAACATGTTATTCTCTACCTTGTGAAACATGATATTGATGGTTCACATGTACACGACGGGGTGATCTATAAACTAGTATTGTCTTCTCTCTTTGAAGTTACCGGTCGGTTTGAATGGGTCTTGAAGGTGGGTAAGCATGTGGTGGTTTCCCACAATTGGGAAAAAGTTGTGCAGGGGATTTGGACGATCAAACCAGATATTATCTCTGGCAGGCTTGGCTCAATTTTTTGATAATAGAGCTAGCTGTCAAAATAAAATGGTGGAGGCGTGGGAGGTCTTCAAGTTATCTTGTGCTAATGATAACTATGCTTCTATGAGTGTCTTCCATTGTCACAATGAAGATTTTTTTACTTATGAGGATAAGCATGTTATACAAGACTACTTGTTTGGAGTTGCCATTTTTTGTCAATAAACTAGGTTATCTTTAGATCAATTCCTCAAACATACTTATTCCATCCTTCACTTTTTGGCAATATCCTCTCATATGTGGGGCAGCTGTATTTGAATGCAAAATGATTGGCTTTAATGTAACTGTGCACAAATGGACACAACATTTGAATGTAATATTTAATACATAATGATATACTTTTTTTAGTAAATGCAAGTAAATTAATTTACTGTTATCAATCATGCAACTAGGTATCTTTTATATTCAATAATGGGGTTTTTAACATATTTGTATGTATATATGTAGCAGGATATATATGTGTGTGTGTGTGTGTGTGTGTGTGTGTCTCTATATATATGTATGTATGCATACGTATATATATATATATATATATATATA
>MU224432.1:1913367-1923403 GCA_018584345.1 Thuja plicata | reverse complement strand
AATTTTAGATTCTTGTCTTCAGAATGCTTTGATGTTCTTAGTTCCAATATAGAAAGTTGAATTTGTGCTCTATACTTGCAATAATACATTAAATCAGACAACTATTACATTAGAACACTTACAGAATAATAGGCAAAGAGCAATTAGATAACAAGTAGAGGAGAATGCATAAGAACATGTAGAGAACAATTAGAAAACAAGTAGAGGACATTCACAGACAATAGATAATAGAGAATATGAGACCATTATAGAATAATTCCAATTAAAAATAAGGTTTCAATTATATCTACTGCATTAACATTACATTTTATACTTGTATTTCATATGGCACAAAATTCACATTACTCTTGAGAAAGAGAGTTCTAAAATATATCACCAATGGCATTAATTAATTTTCTAATCATATCAGAGTTATATCTCGTATCACTGAAACTGCATCCATAAAAGGATATATATATATATATATATATATATATATGTATGTATGTATGTATGTATGTATGTATGTATGTATGTATGTATATATATATATATATGTATGTATGTATATATATATATACATATACATACATACATATATATATATATGTATATATGTATATATATGTATGTATATATATGTATATATATATGTATGTATGTATATGTATATATGTATGTATGTATATGTATATATGTATATGTATGTATATTATCTTAGATGATAATTTCTTAATATTGCAAGCTTGATTTGTGCCTATAGATTTGATTCTCTACTTACCTAATTGTAGATTATTGTCTTCAACTTGCTTTGATGTTCTTATCTCCAATATAGAAAGTTGAATTTGTGCTTTATACTTGCAATAATTCATTAAATCAAACAACTATTACATTAGAGCAATTACAGAATAATAGGCAGAGAACAATTAGATAACAAGTAGAGGACAATGCATAAGAACATGTAGAGAACAATTAGATAAAAAGTAGAGGACATTCGCAGAAAATAGATAACAGAGAAAATGAGAGCATTACAGAACAATTCCAATTAAAAATAAGGTTCTAATTATATCTACTGCATTAACATTACATTTTATACTTCTATGTCATATGGCGCAAAGTTCACATTACTCTTGAGAAAGATAGTTCTGAAATATACCACCAATGGTATTAATTAATTTTCTAATCATATCAGAGTTATATCTCATATCACTGAAATTGCATCCATAAAAGGATCAAAATGAGCTCGTATCAACCCATGGTGTGGGATCTTCTTTGCATGACATATGGTAAAAAAACCTTCTTCGATCATAAAACAAATTGCATATCAGTTAACTCTTCTTCAACTGCCCATACCAGTTTGAAAATTTGTATGGGTCAGAAAGCCCTGGCCAGTAGAGTCTGTCCCCCTTGTAGCAATAGATTGTTCAATAGGCATGCCTTTTAGGAATCTTTCTATAGGAGCAATAAATGCTTCCTTCGCATCTGCATTGAGTTTGTTGTTTCCAGGGGCAGTCCCAAATGACATGGTGCTCACAACTTCATATAGTGGTGAGTAGATGGTCATCATACTATTCACAATGGGTTGTCTCAGCTCCTCTACTAAGGCCTTTTGTTTAGCTTCCATGTGTTCTCGTTCAACCTTTGCCTCCTCTTTTCTCTGCTTGTATTTCTTTCTTTACAGCTACCATGTGTTCTCATTCAACCTTTGCCTCCTCTTTTCTCTGTAGCCTCTCCTCTTTTTTTTCCTCTTCTCGTCATCTTCTTGCACTTTTCTTGCATCTTTTTCTGCCCTTAATACTTCCCTTTCTATTTGATGTGGTTCACATTTAAAATTCCTCTCCATCATTTGCTTCTTCTTTCTCCTTTGCAACTCCCCAATCCTCTTCCTCTTTGACTCTTGAGAATTAAGCATTTCAATGTATTGATCAGATGTCAAAATTTGGGACTGCCTATTGAGGTGAAGTACTCCTGTACGACCTCCCCTTGGTGAAGGATTCACCCGCTGCACTAGAAGTCTCAAGAATTGGCTTGTTGATGTTGTCACTTGTTTCCCATCTTTTTGGGTGTAGGCCACATAGATAGCTTCTTCATCACTTGTCCCCATATCATCATCACAAACTACATCAGCCTCATCATACCAATCCCTTGCACTGGTGAAATAATGGATTACTTGTTGGAATTAATGGGAAGTGTGTACTAAAGGGGAGTGGGGAATCAGTACCCATATAACTTTTATATCCTTTAATCAATTAACCTTTGCATAATCAATTGTTTATCCAACCATATGATCTATACTATCTTGATGTGAGTTATATCAATTCATAAACTTAACATACATGTGAAAATTCATAGAAACATTCATGAAAGTAATTGACACATAACACAAAATATAATATCACAAAAAACTCATGTTAGGAAGTAAAAACTGCATGGGGATGACACCCACAAAATCTTCACTATCTGCAGATTGGAAGGTGTCGGTTAAGGCTTACAATTTGATCACTTCTGATGATCTACCCGGTTAAGAGTATATGTGGAGACCTGTTAAATACTACTCGATTAAGAGATTTAGCAACACTATTGAGTGTGCACTCGGTTAAGAGATTTATAGTTGGACTGTTAAATCCACCTTCCTTGAAAGGATTTTTACACTTTGCTCCACTTGTTAGAATGATAGAAAATTATAATTTAATTTGGTATATGAAATCTCCTATTGCTGATACAGATCCATTTAAGTTTACATGAATAAGATATATCACCTAATGTGATTGAATAATACCTCTGATTCTTGGTAGCCTCTGTTCTTAGTTCTTGCTAACCAAATTCACCTTTTGTTGTTCTAGTTATTGAAACTTTCAATCTGATCCATAGATGTGCTCATAGGATTCATTCATCCTCTCTTCTATATTCACACATGTATAAATAATGATTGCATCATCTATCTATAATATGGATTGACTTCATCAAGTTTCACGTAAAACAATGTTAACTCTAAGATCAGGTTTACAACTTTACCTTGATCTCCTAGTCTATGTGTTTTAAATCGGTTAGACCGATTAAAGCACTTACATTCATGTTTATTGTCCCTAAAGAAATGGTTTTAGAAACAAATCAAGATTCTATAAATAGAATAAGACTATTTTATCTGACGTGGAAGTCAGATCCACTTTTTGCGGGCTGCAACTGACTTTCAATTTCCGATGGTCGGTTATGCTCTGAAAATAGTTGACTGTCTTTCGGGTTCCTTGCTTGAACTATTTTCTTGGTTTTCTCTTTAACTATCTCTCAGGTTGCACTATATCCTACATATCGGGTTCCTCTTTATCCTTTTGACTTTGCATTTTTGGTGTACACACAAAATTGTGTCATCGGTTCTCTTTGTACTTAGCAATTTTCGATGATCTCTTTATATCTTATTTTCGGTTTTCTCTTTGTCCTGTCTTTCGGTGTATGATTACCGAAAGTGTTGTTTGCATACTAATGGAAAAATAATTTCATCAATCTCCCCCTTTGACATTATTATCAAAAACTGATATGTGCAAAATACTAACAAAATGTTAAGTATGTACAACATATATAATCCTTATTCATTTCATGATTCCCCCTATGTATATGCGGGTATATAATTATTTTCCCCTTTTTGATAGTACTATATAGTTTCCTGCCTATTTGTACATATCATATATTTCCCTCTGTACAATACATATACATATCATTTTCCCCCTTTTTGATATTAAGTTCAAAGGTCTATACCTTATAGCTTATCAAAAATGTGAGAGTGTGAAGACTTCATGTCTTCCATCATTTTCTCCCATTGTTCCTTCAAGTTCTCTAGATCCATGTGCTCGAGTGTGATCTTGGAATGCATATCGTTAATGTTGTTTGCTATAGACATCTCAGGGGTTACTATCAATTGCCTTGTTGAACTAATGTGTTGTTGAAGCAATGTTAGATTTGGTAGAAGTTGAGCTTGAAGCTCAGTGACTTCTTCCTTGAATTGTATCTCTGCTTCCCACAGTTCCTGCCTTAACCTTTTTATTTCAATAATTTTCTCATAATGCAACTTAATTGCATTGTCTCCATTGGTTAAGCTTTTATCAATATTAGCTAGATCAGAATCTAACTTTGCTATATTTTCACTATACTCTTTAGTGAACTTTTCCAGTGTGCTTAGTTGTTGAATCAAGGAAATAGCTTCAGTGAAAATTGGATCTAATTCACTTATGAATTCTAAAATCTTTACCTTGTTAACTACCACTTCTTGGCTTATGTTCTCAATAAGTTTCTGTTGGTACTTCTTCTCTTCTCTCTCTTCAATGGCCTTCTTTGCATCAATGTTTTGTGTTGTAATCTCTTTGATGAGAGTGGCTAGTTGATCAAGTATTGGTTTATTCTGATCAACATCAACATCAGGTACAATCTAGTGCAAGATGTCCCTAGTTGTTTCCAATGCCATTGAGTCTTAGTGTTGTTTCCTTAGCTTCTCTTGTAATGCCTTCCTTTGGCATATTTCACCGTATTCTTTCAATGCTTCATAATCAAGTGTAGTTGGGTCACATTTGGGTATCTCAATGATTTCATCTAAGGTGACTTTCAACTTATTCTTCTAGGATTTCTTCTTCTTCTTTTGAGTTTCACTTGAATGTAGTACCATTGCCAATTTCTCGGCTTGCTCCGCTGTGCTTGATGAAGTGATTTGTGGTGCTTCTTTTTGCTACTTTGTTTCAATTTCAGCTTGTCGATTTTCTGTAGACGTCTCCACATCAACCTTTACATTGTCAGTAGAAACTTTTTCAGTATCCTTAGGAGTTCCATCTTTGGGTTTATCTCCTTCATTGATGTCCTTATGCACTTCATCTATCTTTTTCTGTGCATCCTTCTCAGTTGTGTCTCCATCTGTTTTTTTTTATTCTCCTCCTATAACCTTGTCAGTTTCAGTTAAAATGTGAGTGTCTCCGATGTCCTTCTGATCATCGGTGTTCTCTTTCTTTTCTTCTTCCCTTGCATCCTCGGGAATGCTTGAGTCTTTTTCAGGTGACTTGTCTATTTCTTGCAGAATATTTATAGCTTGTATCAATATTGGCATGTTGTTTGGTATGTTCACCTATGCATTATCAAATATTGTGTTTTGCTCTTCGGTTGTGTCCTTGGTAACATTGACATCTTCATCTCTCTTTACATCTTTTGCTTGATCACCGGTAATGTCAATGATTGTGTTATCCATAATGTTGTCCTTGGTTTTGTCTGGCCATGTTTCATCTGCAACATCCATATTTTTGTTTTCGGTTATTTATTGTTGTTCCTTGTCTAACTCAACTGATGTGTCATCTTCTGCATCTTTGATTAATATATGTTCTCGAGTTGCCTTATTATCAAATTTCTATTGTAGGATTTTCTTGGGGCTAGCTTCCTCAATAGGTCTATTGAGTATTTTACTCCATTTCTTGTGACTTTCTTGTTCAAGCTCTATAAGCCTCCCTTCTAGAAATTTGTAGGCTCTCAACTTGGGTGAGAATTCCTTTTTGTGGTTCTCCATCATTTCATCAATTTCTTCCTTCTTGGATTCAGAAGGCATGAGAGTAATAGGTACTCTTTCCCTTATTTCCTTTTCATTCTTTAAGGCAAATGTCCATCTAGCATATAGTTTGTCCAAGAGTTCCCTTGGTACATTATTTCCTTCAAAATGAATAGGTACATATTTGAATTTGTACATCTTTGCAATGATGACATCTTCAACTTTGTTCTGATCTTCTGGATCCAATTTCAACCATCTTCTAATCTTAGAATCTGTGATAGATCCTAAATTTGCAATAGATTTACATACCTCATCAATGCTTTCTGGAGCTTTAACCTTTTCTGCCTCTACACCTTCATCTTGCTCGGTGTCCTCAATGTCTTCCCTTGTTCTGATGAGCTTCCTTATTCTTTTGTTTGGCCCTCTTTCCGGTGTGGTCATTTTCCTCTTGTATGTTCTAACTTTTCCTTTTTTCAAAGGTGAAGGACTTGAATCATTGGTTTTTTCACTTCTTGTCCTTGAAGCAGTTGTGGTTCTTGGCTTCTTAGTTGGTGGAGGAGGTGGAGAATCTGACTCTGTGGCCTCAGAGTCATTCTTTTCTTTAGGTTCACCGATAGGTAGTTGTCCTTCGGTCTCTTCCTCCTTTTCAGTTTCTTCTTCCTATTTGGTTTCTTCCTCTGTTGCCGACAATATTTTCTTAAGGTTCTTGACCATTTTGTCCTTTTTCCTGACAATTTTCTTTACAACCAGGCCAGATTTGATTCTTGATTTGGCCTCCTCATAAGTTCCAAGCTTAGGTTTTTTCTTATCTAATCATTTAACAATACATCAATTTCTTTAGATGCTTGATCAATATTTATCTCATATTATAATGGTTGTAGTCATGTTGTCCTTGGTACAATAGGCTTGATATAAGTGTGGTCTATATCAACCATGAAACATATTTCATCTTTGACCTTTTATATAAGTTGTTCAGGGATCCTTATGCTCTTTTGCATTTGGTCTTTGAATACAATAAAGTATTCATCCATGACTCTTTCAAAATTGTCGCCCAGTGAGGTTATGTGTTCAATGATTTGCATGGTGATCAGTTTTGTGGAATCCCATTTTATATCTCCTATAGAAGGAAATGTCTCTTGAAAGTAGAAGAAAATACACATAATAAGTGAGCCAAACTTACATGTGTTTGTCTTTGCATTCCTTATAGTCTTCAAATTCTCTTCTAACTGGTTTAGTAGAAGTTCAGATAAATCCAACTGAGTTCCCTTCTTCACAATTTTGTATATTGTGTCTACTACACCAGATGCTATTGATGACATGTAACTGATTGAATGTTTGATAATGTTAAGTTGAAGATGATGCAAGACATTAAAATAGTTAATGGTTTGTATTTTCATTGATGTCAACTTGATATCATTTGTACGGTCATGTACATAATGCAAAAGACTTCAGAGAATCAATGGAACAGAGATTATGCTTTCAAGAATACATAAAAGTCAAGTATTCACTAAGTGACAGACAACACCAATGGAGTGCACACCATTGATAAAGGCAAAGAAAAAATCATAGTGATGCTCGACGAGCAGATGACAGTATTTCTCGACGAAGAAAAATCCTATGATGCCCGACGGACGGAGATCCCGAAGCTAACTGAAGTTGCACTGACGGAACTGGCAGTTATCACCGACGACGAACTACAGAGTTGACAGACATAATAGAGAGTTAAGAAAATGACAAAATATCTAGCTGGTAGAGCTTAAAGATAGACTTAATTGGTTATTTTATTTGTTTTATTCACCCAGAGTTAAGTAATTGATTTAAAGAAGATTTGTACAGTTGGCAAGAAGATAAATACGAGATAAATTAGGAGTTAAAGCCGTAAATCAGATTGGCTAGATTGTTTTTCACGCCAAGAATCAAGAATTAAGGAATATCATGTCTATATAAGGGACAAGCATAATTCATTTTCATAAGCAATCAGATACACGGAGAGTGAATAGAAAGAGGATGCTGAAGAGAAACTGATGAAGGATAACTTCATACAGTCCTGATCAATCAAGCTGAAGGAGAGCTAAAGAATTCTACAAACACAGACGAACAATAAAGCACAACATCACAGAGCAGAAAGTGTGGAGAACAAAGAATTGAATTTGATACATTGATCATAAATGTATTGTACTTAAATAGATCTAAAAATGTACAATTCAAGTTGCATTAGTAACAGGTCATAATGTTTCAGTTTAACCATTGAAGCATCAAGTCTCTTAACAGAGCAGGACTTAACCGTCTTCTATAATTGAGGTATATCCTAACAGATTTCCAAACAGGTTGATTCATGAAAGTAGCATTGAATTTGCATAAATCTTATTGACAACATGAGAAGAAGGTTGATTCAAGGATGGTAGCAAGATTTGCATAAAGCCTATTGATAGTCTAAGAAGGAGGCTGATTCAAAGATGGTAACAAAATAGATGCCAGATACTAAGTGACAATCTATGTATAAAATCCTCTAACAAGGTCGCACTTAACAGTGTGTTTGTAACCTTTAATAGGGTTGGCTCCTAACAGGGCTCACTTCAGAAGAGTGAAAATTTGGGGTACCGGTCCCAGTGGTTTTTCCCTTAACAAGGTTTCCATGTTAAAATCCATCTGTTATGTGTGTATGGTTTATTACTTTATTGTTTTATATTTTACATATGCATTTCTGGATTTATTGGTATACTCTGCATATTTACTGAGTATCGGTAAATAGTTTTTACTGCTTAACGGTTATCAAGGAGAATAAGGATAGACAAGGTAAACCGACATATAGTTTATTATTTCAAGTATTTCATGGCATGCATCTTGTAGGGAATTAATAATCTGAGGTGTATTAATTGGTGGTTAAATATTAAAGAATAAATTTTTGAGGCCACCGATTCACCCCCCCTCTTAGTTATTACTAACAATTGGTATCAGAGCTTGTGTGCTTAGAAGGAAGGTTTCAAAGACCTAAGTAAAAGATCACAACATGAACATACGAGATGTGGCTAAGTTGAAGAAAGACAACTTTGCTTCATGGAAAAGCAGGATAAGACTCCACTTATCAGGTATTGGAAATGATGTTACTCAATACTTAGATACTGAATATGTGTTTCTTACAGGACCATTTACACTAGATCAATTGCGAGTGAAGCATGAGCATAACTGCATGGTTATAGAGCTCTCTTCCTCACTCTCTGATGTTGAATTTGAAGATGTCAAGGATTGCACAACTGCAAAGAAAATGTGGGACAAACTGAAGCTTGTACGCGGAGGTGATACAAACATTCTGAGAGCCAAGGAAGAAAGCCTTAGAGAAAAGTTTGATGATTTCAGAATGAAAGAAGGTGAAAACATCACACAGTACAACACAAGAATAAAATAAGTAGTCAATGCTATACGAGGTGTTGGAGGTACACTTGAAGAGGAGACAGTGGTAAGTAAAATCTTAAGAACCTTATTCCCTGTATATGCTATTGGAGTTTCTGCTATTCAAGAAATGAGAGTAGTAGAAAACAATACAATTACTCTTGATAGCCTAATTGGTAGAATGATTTAATTTGAGATGAATAAATTTGACATTAGTGTCTTACCAAGTTTAGAGTCTGCATTTAAGTCTTATATGAAAATAAGCAAATCCAATCATAGATGCTCATCTAGAAGGGACAGTGAAAGTGAAAGTGAAGAAGAAGATTTAAATGAAATAGAAGCACTTATGGCCAGAAGAATACGGAGAGGCAAATGTAAATACAAAGGCAAGATACCACTTGTATGCTTTAATTGTAAAGAGATTGGACACTTTGCTGCAAGATGTCCTAACAGAAGAAAAGATGACATATCTTTTGAGAAGAAATCTGACAGAGGTGATAACAAAGATTACAGAGGTTACCGACAATCAGAAAGAAAGGATACTCGAGACTATAAGGATAAAGGCAAGAAGGCTATCTACCTAGCTGCTTGCAAAGATGAAGACACTGACACCGAACTGGATGATGACATCGAGATAGTATTTGTAGCTGTGAAGGATGATTCAGATGAAGATGAAAGATATGAAGAAACTGCACTCATATCTAAGGTTAGTAATAATGATATGTAGATTATAGATAGTGGCTGCACTCACCATATGATCGGTGACAAAGAAAAATTTAATACTTTTGAGTATTATAATGGTGGTACAGTAAGAATGGGAAATGATACACCTTGTCCAGTTGAAGGTAAAGGAACAATAATGCTGAATAACTTGATTAAATGTGAAAATGCTTATTGGGTAAAAGGATTGAATTATAATATGTTGAGTGTCTCTCAGCTGAATAATTCAGGTCATAGTGTAGCATTTGAAAACAAGAAGGCAAAGATCTTCAATGAATCAGGAAAACTGATTGGTACCGGTGAACAGACTAAAGGTAACTTATTCTATTTGAATGATACTAATCCCACTTGCTTAATAACTAGAAATGAAGACATATGGTTGTGGCACAAAAGATTGTGTCATGTGAATTTTGACAACATGATGAAAATAAG
>MU224432.1:1870345-1884121 GCA_018584345.1 Thuja plicata | reverse complement strand
TATATATATATATAAAGCATGATGGAGTAACACAGAAGAAGATTTCATCATTTTAATGTAACCATATATGAAAACGGTTATCATTTACCACATAAATTAAACCCTATACGACCTATATGAAAGGGATAATCATTTTAATAAGATCAACCACTTATGAGAAAATGTGGAGAAAAGAAGGCAAAATGCAGGAATGCAGAGCCAAAGTTCATCATTTTAATGGAACCTTATATGGATACGGATAATCATTCACCACAAAAATCAAACCATCTATGACATATATAAAAGAGTAAATATTTTAATATAATGGTTGACATTTGTAGCAATGATGAAAAAATAACCCACATAAAGCATTATGGACTAACACAGAAGCAGATTTCATCATTTTAATGTAACCATTTAGTCACACAGATAATCATTCAACAAAAAAAAGAGACCCTCAACGAGATATTAACATTTTAATTAAATACAAGGCATAGTAAACATTTAAATGAAAAAGGTATCTGCTACTTCGTATATGTATATGTGTGTATGGTTATTGAGGTATACTTATAATTGTGTATATGTATACAAATACAAAAGAAAGCAGAGATGATGACACAAGATAGAATTAAAGCATGTGATGGAGGGGTGACTGATATGATTAGAAAATGTAGATGATGCCATTAGTAGAAGGTTACAATGTGTATTGGTGCTCTAAGTGACAGGTGCATGACATATAAGATTATAAAATAATGAGGATGAGGTTGATGTATTTAGAACATAGCAAACAGTAAGTTTACAAAATATTCACCTATGAAATAAAATGACAAAGGTGTGTACCAACCCAAAGAAAGTCTATTTGATTGGGATTGTGCAGATAAATCTTTCTTCAACTCTAAGCTCTGTAGAGAATATTCAGACTTTGCAGTAATGAAAAGATAATTCTTACTGCACCTCTGTGGTCTACAAAGAATATTCAGACTTCCTATTTGTAGTAATGAAAATAAACTTGCAAAATCTCTTTATAAATTCATTTGATTGTGTAAGTTGAATGCATTCAATTGTAGATGTTCAATTTCGAATTTGAATTATGGTGGGAAACATTCTGTCAATTCATTATTGCGCTACAAGTTGAGCTCTTAGGGCCCGTTTGGTGCATGGCATTAACTTATCCAGAATAGGCCTATTTCAGAATAAGGGCCTATTCTCGGATTAATTAATTCTAAAAATGAAAGCTGGAATAAGCTATTCTCCGTTTGGATCCCATGTTGTAGAATTGGAATAAGGATTATTTTTTTTTTTTTTAATTAATTTGAATAATATGTATTTTTAACTTGTGTACATATATACACATACACATATACACACATGTATATATACATATGTGTGTATATCACATATATACACGTGTGTGTATATACACATGTATATATACACACATATATACACACGTGTGTATATACACACACATGTGTATATATACACATGTGTGTATATATACATACCCACATTAAAATTTTAAAAAAAAATTTAAAAAAGATTTCAAATTTTTTTTTTTTTTTAAAATAAAATAAAATAAAATTGAATCCATAAATAGCTTATTCTCGAATAAGAAATGAATTCCAGCTTTTTTTTAGAATTAACTAATGCAAGCATTGGCCCCGAAATGGGGATTAGTTTTCTAATTCGAGAATTCATGGAGATTAGTTTTCTAATTCGAGAAATCAAAAAATGCCCCAAACAGAGAATTAAATTATTCTAGCATTAACTAATGCTTATTCCAGGTTAATGCTTGGCACCAAACAGGCCCTTATTGATTCCAACCAAACGATCATTTCATACCTGTATATTAAATTCAATTATCGTATGTGTAGATTTTGAATTAAAGAAATTTTGTTACTTGCAACCAATCAGTCATTTTATGATTGCATATCCAATTTAATTGTCATGTGTGGAATTAACCTTACAATTATTTTTTTTATTTTTTATTCTTTGTTTTTATGTCTATATGGGAGTCTTACTCTAGTTGAAAATGGAGGTACTATTTGCAATAGATTAAATGACTCAAAGTACAAACCTATTTGAGAGAAAGCGCATATGAGAACCCATAAAGTTCAATTTCATTTTTAAAATTATCATATGAGCCACCAATAAGAGCTCTTCTGTATTTGTAAGTTGACTAATTTTGTACTTTTGGTACACTTGTACAAAGTGGTTTTTGTAAATAATATGACTTTTTAATAAATGATTTATTTACTTTATTTATGCAACTAAGATTGTATGTCAATCACATAAGACAAAAAATAGGGCATTTTTTTTGTTTTTCCTCTATCCACTACTTGTTCATGTATGAACATGTATTGAGGGTTGAATAAATATGTTTTGAGTTAATTATGTGCATTTATTGGTGTACAAGATTATATGGTATTGGAGGGTGCTATAGCCACTACTGTCCCTTTCCATAAATATAAATAAAGAAATTTTTTAATTGAAACTAAAAAGAATCTTATTAATATTGTTTAGATTATGAAAAATTCATGTATAACTGCTGACCAATCTTATCAATACAGCTTTAGATTGTGCAAAATTCATGCCAACTGTTGTACAGCAGTTGATAAAATGGCAGCAGTTCATTTAAAATGCTATAAAACAACTGTACTTTCAAGTTCCAACTATCTTTAAAGCCTGCAATTAAACAGTTTCTAGGACTTTTACTGCCATTTTAAAAAGGGGCAGCTCAAAGAATAGAAAACTGTAGGTTGAAGTATTTTGAACCAGTCGGAGCTTAAAAATGGCAACAAAGACTGAAAAAAGTAACTTTAAAATATCATATTTGTCAGTGGTAGTTGATTACATTCATATTCCTTGGCAGACTTTTTCTCGAAGTATGAACTTCTCCTAAACAGTTCGCTGTATCAGTTAGTGTTACAAAATTCAGACACCAGTCTTGGTACAAAAAACAGCAGTGAAACTTAGTACATTCAGTCTGTGTCAGTCGCTACTTTCACTGGAGTCAATACTGTGTCTTCTCAATTTCCAATATTTTTCTATCTCCTCTTTTGTACGCCATGGCAGCCTCCCTGCAATCAGAGTCCACCTGCAGTGCAACTGAACTCCTACTTTAGAAACCTAAAAACAGAAAAAAAAACCAAAGCTAAAAACAAAACCAAAACTCAAAATCCCACATAAACAGAGCATAAAGTCCTATAATACCCCCCAGAAAACCTACAGAGCAAAGATGTCCTGCAATTTCACCTGTCACCCAGAAGCCTATGAAGTCTGATAATCAAATCCTCCTCATCTGCAGAAATGTGAGTGTAGTTCCAGTCCATGCTCCTGCCAACATCTGCATTGCATGCACCCACATAACATGAACTCAATCAAACACCAGATTTTTTGTTTCCAACATGTAATAAAACCATCTGTGTAACTCAATCAAACATAAAATTTCATTTTCTGTTTCACTTTCAGACAAACCATAATAATAAACCTATTTGTGTAACTCAATCAAACACCAGTTCATGTTTCCAACAACTTGTAGTAAACCCATTTGTGTAACTCAATCAAATCCAAAATTTCATTTCCTCTTTCAAACAACTTGTAATAAATTCATTTCTTGTTTCAAGTTTGTAATAAACCCATTAGTGTAACTCAATCAAACACCAAATGTCCTGTTTCAAACAACAGGTGATAAACCCATTTGTGTATTTCAATCAAACACAGAATTCATATGTGCAACAAGTGATAAACCCATTTGTGTATTTCAATCAAACACAGAATTCATATGCTTCCGACAATTTATAATGTAATAAACTTATTTGTGTAGCTCAATCAAACACACAAATTTCCTGTTTCAATTTCATACAACTAGTAATAAATGCATTTGTGTAACTCAATCAAACATACAAATTTCCTGTTTCAAACAACTTGGAATAAGCCCATCTGTGTAACTCAATCAAACACACAAATTTCCTGTTTCCAACAACTTGTAATAAACCCTTTTGTCTTTGAAGACATACCCAAAGAATCAGTTTCGCCCTCTGAAGAAACCTGTTCAAGTTTTTCCATATCTCCCCTTCCTCTGTTACAACAGTGACAGAACAACAGTGACAGAACAACAGAGCAAAAAGTTGGTGACCCAGATAAGGAATGAAAGAGAATATATAGAGGGAATGGTATTAAAACCTAAGCCAGTGTGCATTGAATGCATGACCAGTAGGTGTGAAATGCAGTTGGAAGGAGGCAAAAGCAAAAGAGCAAAAATGACTGTTCTCAACCTTCTTTATTTGTTTTTTCCTTGTCTCTATCCTTGAAACCCTAGGAAGTGAGCAGGAAATAGAACGATGGCCTGGTTGTTGAGGGAGTGATTCTGACATAGCCTGCCACAAAATATTTAATATAATCTCAATTGTCTTGAATTCCCAGTAAAGCATTTTTTTGTCTTATCGAGGATTTAACCTACCATTCCTTGTTTCCAGCGTACCATGTTTTCTGAAACCTTCCTTATCTGATATTACTTTTGACTGCTCTGACTGTGCCGGCGCATGGCCCTTTGTGGATATTCACTCAAACCAATAATCACCAACATTTTTATGCTGAAACCTGTACCAAATCTATTATAAGCAATATCTCCACCGCCATTGCCAGCATAAAACATGGGTGCAAGGACTGTTGTTTGATCTCATACCCAAGAAAAGCATTAAACAATGGTCTAATCAAGAACTCAAATCTCAATGTGGACAGAGGGCTAAAAGGGCTAAAACTCATTAAAAAAAATTGTGGACAGAGGGCTAAAAGGGCTAAAACCCATAAAGAATTGCCTAAACAGACTCAAAGCATCTTCTAGGGACTCAATCTGCACGTTAATCTGAAAGGCAGAGTGATTACATAGAGAATTTTTGCCACATTCAGAGGAAAACAGCATATTATCTAGTAAACTATCTAGCCTAAACTATGTAGCATCTATCAATAATCAGCCAATAAAAGTTTAGCAGCGATGGTGGGTATCTCTATGTTTTCTTTGGGACCCAGTTTTACTTTTAGTCTTCTGTTAAAAAGAGAAAAAGTAGTTGTTTTAGAGTTTAAAATTGGTCATTCATTCACTTGTCATTAGTTATTCAATGTATTTATAACGTTTTTTGGGTGGAATTTTGTTTAAAACTAGATGATGTCAATGGGTCCTTGGTCTACTAGTGAAGTTAAATAGAATTAAAAAAAAAAAAAAACTAGATGATGAGAGACCACAATAGTCATAATAGGAAAATAGAGTTTTAAATTTTATCTTTCTATTGTTTTGAAAAAAAATATTTAAATATAACATAAAATTTTATTTTCAATTTGAAAATCCCTACATTTAATTCTTAATTTTTTAATAACTACTTGTAAAAAGAAAAAAAATCTTTAAAATAATATCTAATTTTTTAATAATATTTTAATAATTTTTAAAAATATATATAAAAAGAACATATATTTTGGATTTTATTCAGCAAGAACTCCACAATATTTATCCAAGGGTTATTGCAAGTACACCATTTATAGTCTCAATGCTTGTTGTGGGTTTCATGAATTGGATAGGTTGATCATGAAGTCCTATTGCATTTGAACATCCAAGGTGGATCTTGCAAATTTATTCTCTCATTACATCTATTTTGTCTGTTTTCAGATTGCTTCTACAATAACATTGGCATTTTCTCCCAAAAGAAATGTATATCAAGCATTGCTCTCTCAATATTCGGATTTTTAATCATGTTCCCAAGCCATGCAAGATTTGTAACTACAATATTTGCATCACTAATATTCCTCGCATTAGGGGAAAAGACCCAATAGCCGCCCGGCTAACTTCGCACACCTAGAACTCCTAAACCAAAAGTCATATTGTCATTTTTTTCAGTGTACCTCAGTAGGTGAGTGAAGTGCTTAAAGCTAAGGGTTCGGCTTTTGGGTATTGGCGGATCTCTTTGTAGGGATTATGGAGCACAAAGTGGTCCAAAAGTGCCATTTCAAAATGCTCGCCTGATACCCGCTATGTTCTTACACCAATAGTTGTTTTACTAAAAAATGTCAGTACTTGTGGCCAAATGTCTTAGTAGTCGTTACAAAAATGTCCCAATAGTGGTGCACAAATGGGCCAATTACCAACCAAGAAAGGTAAAAAATGATCGGCTATTAGTACATGTGTGATCGAGTATTGGTACATGTGTTTTTCATTTTTGAGGCTCCTTTAGTATCAGTAATTGGGGGTATCTATGAAAAAAGCATAACGTTATCGGACCCCATATCGATAATTGGATTTTTTCCCCTAGGGGAGTCATTTTTAACCAGTGGTAGGTTGTCTTGAGTTGTTTTGTTTGATAATTAGGTAATAGTACATTTATAAGGTACTCAAATCCACGTATACATAAATGCGCAGTTACATAGTACAACATAAAAATAATAATGGTAATTTTTTGTATTAATTATAAGGATTTCAAAAAAGATAAGACAAAAAATGAGTACGAGGCAGGGCCTCACAAAGTCAACATCAAGTACGAGGCAGGGCCTCACCGAAGGAGTTCAAACGGGAGTATACATCATAGACAAAACAGTAATATAGACAGTAGCCAAAAATAAAAGGATCACAAGCTAAAGTAAGATGCCATCAATAGCATCAACCTGGGTCGTCCATCCCTTCTCGCCCTCCATCCAAACAATCTTATTTCATTCCTGGATCTGACCCAGCATAGCCAGCAGCTCTTTCTTGGTGTTTTTGTTCTTTCTAACTTCTTGGTTCATCTTGTTTAGGGTCTTTTCAAACATCTTTAAGTCATTAATGTTTTTCCTCCACTCATGTCCATGTTGCATCTCATAAACAAAGAAGGTGGTGTGACCAGTCTTTAAGAATCTCTTGAGCTTCTCCTTATCAATAAGCATCGTAGTATGGACCTGCAAGAAGATTTTAAAAAAAGTGAGTATCCTGAAAAACTCAGCAAGGGTCCTGGGGTTATTCTGATACCTTTCTTCATTCCTACACTTCCAGATCTGCCACAAGATGTTAGAAGAAAGAATATACCAAAAGATATTAGTGTCCTTTTTAATCCATTAATATGACCAGTCACAATATTCATACTAGTATAATCCAGCGGGTAGGAAATGCCAAACATTTGCCAAATCTCTCTAGCAAAAATGCAGTCGAAGAAAATGTGTCTACTAGTTTAAGGCATCTTACAAAATTTACAATATTCAATTTTAGCTTCCATATTTCTGACAGGGAGTCTATTAAGCAACAACAGCCATTTAAAATACTTAATTTTAGGTTCAATAGATCCCTTCCAAAGGGAGGTGAAGTGCTTCTTCCAGGAACAAATATCAAGGGAGGTATACCAAAGGGAATTAATATGGTCAATAATGGAAACATTGTAATTAATGATATTGTATATGTTCTTAGCCTTAATTTTGCTTAAAATATTTCCATCAGGCCACTTGCACTGAAGGACCCTATTGGAGTCCACATAGCAGGTCGAGGGGAGATCTTTGGTGGCTTTAACAATCATACTGTAGGTCTTTTTTTGCGAGTTTGGAATGTTGAATTTCTTTTTAATATCATTACAAGGCATAAGTTGGTTATGTTCAAATAAGTCAACCAGCTGGGATATCCCTTTATTATTCCAAAACCTAGCAGAGCATCCTTGGGAGAGGGCCAAGGGTTTTCCAGAAATCTGCAAATTCCACCATATAGATCTTTCACCATATAGAGTTTGATTATCATGGTAATCCTTATTAGTAATAAACTTCCTAACCTGCTCCCATGCTTTCCAAATGGAGCAAAAGACCGCAGAACCATGGACCCGAATGGGATAGTTCCCTACGATAAGATCAGTGAAGGGCAGACCTTTCCAAGATTTGGCATGTTTGGGGTATCCCCTCTCAATGTTGTTTCTAATGAGGATTTTCCAAGGAGAATCACCCTCCATAGAGTGGAAGATCCATTTGGTGGCAAGAGCCACCCCTTGAGTCTTAAGATCCTTCAGTCCCAAGCCCCCAAGGAGACAGTCCGTATGACACCATTGCCACTTAACATCATGTAAATTTTTTTTCCTTTGCCATCAGACCATAGGAAATTCCTAACAGCCTTCTGGATTTCAATAATTTGATAGTTATTGAACATCTATGTCGAAGAGTAGTAAATATTGTAAGATGAAAGAATCTTCTGGCAGACCTGAACTCTGCCAGCAAGAGAGAGGGAGCGGTTGTGCCACTTATTGAGCTTAATGATAATTTTGTCTTTAATCCAAGCCCGCATAGTTTTTAGAGAAGGGTCAACGGATAAGGGAATGCCAAGGTATCTAACAATCTTATGTGGTCCCCCCCATTGATATTGATACTGATACCTATTACTCCAGTTAGGAGGCACCTCATCCCACCCAAGACAAATAGACTTTGAATGGGAGAGCTTGGCTCCAGATATAGTACATAAAAGATCAAGCTTGTTTTGGAGTGCTTCAAAGTTATTATCACGGGCTTCAAAAAAAATAGTCGTGTCATCAGCAAATTGACTGTTGATAAGATCCTCCTCATTAGGGAGAAAGATACCTTTAACAACAGGGGACATAGAATAATCTCTGAGGATATAGTGGAGAGCCTCTAAGGAAATCACAAAGAGGGCAGGGGCAAGAGGACATCCCTGTCTGATGGACCTACTAAGGGGGAGAGCATCAGACATGGATCCGTTAATATCAATCTGAGCAAAGACATCCTTCAACATCATTTTAACAAGTTTGCAAAATCTGTTGGGAAAACCAAAAGCCTCGAGTGTCATGGTGATGAAGTTCCATTCCACCCGATCATAGGCTTTCTCGAAATCCAACAAGAGCATAGCCCAGTTTTGCTGGGAGTGTTTCGCCCAATGCATAGCTTCCCAGCTAATTATCACATTCTCTAATATATACCTTCCCTTAATGAAACCGGTCTGGGTGGATCTGATAAGTTTAGGTAGAATATCCTTAAGCCTCAGAGCAAGGATTTTGGCCAAAATTTTATAGGAAACATTTAACAGAGTAATAGGCCTCCAGTTTTTAATAAGAGCTTTATCACCATCTTTGGGGATGAGTTTGATGATACCCCTGTTGATGTTCATACCCAGAGAACCTCTATCTAAGGCCTCCGAATATATATTAAGAAGCTCATGGCAAATCCAACTAATATTAGCTTTATAAAATTCCACAGGAAGGCCATCGGGCCTAGGGGCCTTGTCATTCTGAAGAGAAAGGATGGCCTTCTCAACTTCCCCCAAGGTAATCTCAGCAGAGAGGAGGTCAACATCCTGCCCATTGATCTTTTTAGGGATAAGGGATATACATTGGTTCCTAATTTTGGCAGCTTCCTCTGAATCCTTAGAGGTGAAGAGATTTTGATAATATTCAGCAAAGGCATTCTTTATCATATTAGGGTTAGTGATGTCCTGATTATCAATAACAATTCTATCAATGGACTCATTAGCCTGTTTATGCTTCAAAAGATTGAAAAAGAATTTTGATCCCCTGTCTCCAAATTGCAACCAATTGGCCCGAGACCTAATCTTAGCTCCATGAGTTTTGGCCTGAAGATGTCGGCTAAGAGCATCCTTAGCATTAATGACCCAGGCGGTAAGATTGTAATCAGAGGGATTGTCTTGGATACTGGCTTCAGCAATCTGAAGATTAGAAGAAAGGGTCTTTTCAGTGCGCCTATAGTCCTTGGCTTTCTTTTGGCCAATTATTTTTAGGAAGTTCTGCCAGGTATTAACATTTAAGTCCCATTTTTCCATACAAGTGAGATAAGGATAGTTATTTTTATTAATCAAGCAAATAATATTAACCGCAGCCAAGACATCTTCATCTTTCAACAGGCTAGTATTCAATATGAATTTAGAGTCAGAGGTCCTGCAATAAGTAGGGGAGCTGTTGATAGTAAAATAGGCCGCAATGGGGTGATGATTAGAAAGAGTGGTAGATGTAACCAAAACAGAGTTGCCCCTTTTGTCTGGGATGACAGAGAAAAAATTCTTGTTAGCATAAAATCTGTCCAACCTTGAGTAGATTCTGTTAGCCCCTTGCTGAAAATTGCACCATGTGTGCCATATCCCAGGATAGTGATCCTTATTTCTAGCAAGAGGGTCAAATAAAAGTTTGTTGTTCTTCATCCTATCCCAATGAATCTTTTCTTTGTCTTTCCAGATAAAGGGCAGGCCCCCTTTCTTATCTTCCTGAGATTTGATCATGTTGAAATCCCCCCCCACAATCCAAGGTAAATCAGGAAGATCATCAAGCCAATCCCATAGGGTTATTCTTTCTTTCCAGTCATTTGAAGCATAAACAAAGCATACACCAAAATTGTTATTGTTATGCCTTATGGTAATCCAGACAACACGATTACATGGGGACACCCTGTGATCAGTAATATAATTACTCCATTTAGGGTTGACAAGAAGGGCAACCCCTCCTCTACCCCTAGTGTGAAAAGTGTGGTATTTAGTCGCATATTTCCAAAGAAAATCCAGGTTATTATTCAGGATGAAGTCCACTGCTTTGATCTCTTGGAGCATCAAGAAGTCCATGTTCCTGTGAGAGTCTAAGTATCTTTTAATGACATATTTCCTATCCGGGGATTCAAGGCCCCTTATATTCCATGAAACACAGTTCATTGAGAAACAGTGGTCGGGGGAGGGCACTGCATACCAGCTCCCAAACTGGGAGTCACACTAATTGGGGAGGGGTCATCTTTTTTTTTGTTTCCAGAATTTTTATTTTTTGACCCCACAGGTCTCCCCTGCCTTTTAGATATGGGAAAATCCTCCATACCATCATATTCATTATCAGAATCTATACTCATCAGGTTATCAACATCCATGGACTGCTTGATGCTACATGAGACCGTGGAGGGACAACAAGCGGGAATCACTTCGATAATACAACTATCTTCAATTTCCCTGAGAACTTTATGAGGGGCTGAGGACTTAGTAGTATCAGAAGATTTAACATTGGGCTCAGAATCTTGTGAGAAAACAGAGTTGGGGCTGCTTAAGATGGGAGGAGAGGTTGAGGTTGTTACAACATTCTTTTTGTTCACTTTCCTACGTCGTTTCTTGGTGATTGTTTGAAAACCATCTGAGGTTCCCGCAGGGGCAGCATCGTTTTGAGCTGAAGATTTATTCGCGATAATGGGGACCTGAAGAGGGGCAGAGGGATTCAAGATAGGTGTGCTAGGCTGAGTTGCTTGAAACACCAGGGTAGTTGGCTGAGTTGATTGAAACACCGGGACAATTCTATCAGGTGGAGACTGGGAATTGTTATCACCTGCGGTTTTAACAGAGCTAGCATCCACTTTCTTCTAAATAATTGGGAAATCCTTTCATCAGTGCCCTTCTCTCCAGCACATAAAATAGGCATTTAATCCTCCAAGGATCTCTATAGGGCATGATATTTTTTCTTCAGCAATGTTAACATTTAGGGCTTCTGGGATATCAGTCCCAGGTTTAAGCGAAATGAGGATGCGAGCATCCATGTGGGGGACCAACCTAATAGTGTCATCCATTCGGATGATCCTACCCAAAGGTTCCAAAAGCTGAGGCAAAAACTGCCATAGGAAAGGAGGGATATGCTTAACCAGAATCCACCTAGGGGTGGAGAGAGCAATGACCTCATCATGTATGGCTTCAGGAGACCATGCCAGGGCACGAAAAGAAGTTGAGCCCACATTTCAGTACTATTTTTTAAGCACTTCGGCCTGGGATTCATGAGACACAAAAAAGATAACATACAGGCCCTTCTGAATTTGCCTACAGAACGAAATGTGATAACCCAATTTTAAATTCCAATAATTGTGAAACCAGTCATCAAGGAATTTGCGTAGAGGACACTTATCTATTTCAACAATAGAGAAAAAGATAGCACAATTCCTTAGCCTATTCTTTTCATTCAAAATTTCAACCATCATTTCTGGATTTGGGACAACAGAGAAGGGATTATCAGAAACCCCAGGACCCTTACCGGAATTGCACGCTCCATTAGATGCAGAGCAAAAAAACTTAGCACTAGCGTCCACTGCAATCCCAGCGTTTGAAACCGATTCAGAGAACGACTTTGGTCTGGAGGACAGGGCATCGACTAGTTTTTTTGGGTTTGGCATAGCAGATTTAATGCCAAAAGACGGGCATTCATGGTTAAACGGAGTAGGGGTAGGTACGGGATCAGATGAAAGGCTGAGGGCAGGACCAGCATTAACTTCCATATTAATTACATTACAAGTTGGAGGGAACACACCTGGAGTCCTGTCATCGCTGGGAGCCGCCGGCAAATTTCCACCGATGTACGCCACCTTGCCTCTGACAAATGGCAGTTCAGAACTTCACAGTTTTTGCCAACTTCGTAGTCATATCATATTTTCATAATAATGATAATAGTAATCAAATTTCATATAGAATGAGATGTGAAATAATTTTCTCCTACTTGAGATAATACTGCATAATAAGTACATCCGTTGACCATCTTGTCGAATAACAAATACAAATTGACCATCAAAGGGTTAGTACATTATATAAATCAAATTATGATACTACGTCATTTTTGTCTCCTTAGCCATGGACTGCGCTCCACCTGCTATACTCAAGAACGAGAATGAGGTCCAGGCGCTTTTACCACCCAACCATAGAGTGGTTAGCTCCTAGGAGTTGTTAGCTCCCCCGGGCTCAACATTAAAGGTTGAGCACCCGACCCTGCATCAAAGAACCTAGCAAACTGGAACTGATAGGTCAGATAGAATCTGGTGCAATATTGTGACTAACTATCATATAAACCATAACCATAATAAAAATGATGTATCCACATAGTGATATGGCAAGGAGAAATAAAACCATAACATCCACTAGTATCAAATGAATGCAACAATCGCTTTGGCCAAAGCATTTTTAAGCCAGTTTCCATGGCAAATAGGTCAGAAAAATAATCAAATTTACATATCCTTCTATGTTACCCCATATATGGCACCCATCTATAAAACAACAACCATACATGAATAAGAAAAATAATCAAACCCTTCCTCGAAGTTGTATATTATTAAAGAGTTCTATATCCACATTATCAATCTAGCAAATTATCATATTTAGAACTGTTGATGTTTATAGCTTCGATCAAATAAAATGATCTTAATATTGAACTAAATAAACATCGTTGAATTTATAATATTATTCTATATCATATGCATATATATATATATATAATATATATATATATATATATATATATGTATCAATATACATATATGGTAATATATATAATAATAAATGATATTATTATATATATCAATATATATATCCAATGTATAATATATTATATTTAATGAAATAAATAATATTTATATTGCATATCAGTTGATATTAATAATAATGTTCATCATATTAAAAACAGACTTGTATCGGTTAAACAAACTAATTGGTGTCGATTACAAATCTTATTTGTATCGACCAAATACCTTGCATTCTGTTAAAATACCGATCGGGTGTTTGAGAGACCGATCGTATGCGGTAATATATTACAAGAAAATCGATTTGAATCATAAGTTAATGCATGGTTATCGAGCAGTTTACATATGCAGTTTATTTGGACTATTAGTATATACAACCCGCGATTTATCATGTTAAATGAAATTGCTAACAACTTACGGTGAAATGTTTGCACCGATTAGTGTTATCGGGTGGCAAGGATTTGTTATGAAAGGACATGATATTATAGAGTCATGTCTCCTCAAGGAGACATGTCTCTATAATGGCATGTCTCACAAATCACT